>CM046034.1:28220435-28480110 GCA_025215565.1 Flaveria ramosissima
GTGCGTTGTATGCATTTGTGAATTGACGTGAGTGGATTTCTTTTTTCTTTGCTTTCTTTCATCTACTTTTTCTGTCATTATATATTATATACCAGCGGTGAGTGTACCACTGGTAGAAATCATCTGAGCCATTGGATCAAGTTGAAATCAATCTTATCCGTTTAAATTAGACGGTTTTGGCGGTTACAAAATGGTTATTGGCAGTTTTCAGCGGTTACGTTTCCTCCTCAATTTTCTCCCCACGTTGCTGATATGAAATAACAGCCATTAAAAGTCGACGGTTACTTCCTCTGAGCATCAGTTGTTCGCAGTTATTGTATCCCTTCTTTCCTGGTTCCTTCTTCCCCTTTCACGCCCCACTTCCCCCTGTAACCTCCGCTGCATACTTTAGATATAAATAAATTTATCAGGTGAGGTGAAGCATCATTGAAGATTGATGGTGGGGGCTCTCATCCGAATCATTCTTCTCTTCTGATGATCCTATCCTCACACTACCGGCGATTAATGACAAGGAGTTCATCTTCATAGAAGCTTTCAAAGGCCACGATGTAAGTTGATTGTTTCTTTCGCCATTCAATTTCTGAAACCCAATTGGGGTGATAAAAACATAATGGTAGCCCTAATTTTGGTTTTTGCAGGGTGCCTGCTTTGGTGTTGTTTGGGGGGGGGGGGGCTAGACCAGTATGATATTCTATGTCGATTTCCGCCTTCCAGTTTACTTTCTGTCTAAATTAATGCATTAACTTATTAGTGCGATGCTCAAATTGAAATATCAATCTCTTAAACCATTTGGATGCTTGTCTGCTTATTAACTTAATGTAAATTTTTGCTTTCAGTCTCATGAAACCTCTGGATACCAACCCAAACAACGAATGGCTAAAGGTAAGTACACACATATGGAATAGTTTTTATATATTTAATTCAGTCCTGGTATATTAGCGTTCATATCTTTTTTGATGTTTTTAACTTTCTTCACAAGGTTCAATGTAGATAGCTTGGCTAGCATATCTCCACATATGTGTATTTTATTAACTTAAATCAGTCTTCCTTAACGCTACACGTATGTCAGAATTGGGTTTTACACATCACAAAATTCATCTGGATTTGAAGGCTTTCTATATAATGGTTATCACTTTGCTTGAATCTCCATGAATTTTGTCTTAATTTTCAGTTGAATTGAGTTTCTGCAGCGCTGAAGACAAGTGAAGGCAAAATCACAGTGACATGGGGATTCATTAAGACTTTGCCTATTGGAACATACAAAACCTACACAATCACATAAGCTAAACTCTGCTATACACTCGTCAGTCAAAATGGCAGTCCACTTATGAGGCTTTTAGGTGGATATATATTTACAGTAAGTGTTATATTTATTCAGATATGAAATCTTTGTTTTCAAGTTTAGGTTTACCTCGATTGATTTTGTTACTTTCTTTTAATTTTGTTGTGTTTTTTTGGGTCTTGCATCTTCATAATCTGTTATTTGGTAGAAAAGTTTTTTTGTTTCTTATTGTCGGCTGAAGTATATATTATTGATATATATATTTACATAAATGTCTGTTCCATCAATATGCTTATCAGATGACTTTGGATCATTTAAAGGACAGTGATGATATGAAGAATTTCAAATTACATATTGCAATGATTACATCTTCAGTTTATGATGATTGAAATAAATCAAAGACCAATATTCAAGAATGGACGGTTCAGACAATCTGGTAATATGTCAAAGTGGATTAGAACAAGATACTAGTTTTGGTATGAGTTCAAATAGGTCATGTTGGGTTACATCTTTAGTTTATGTTTTATTTGGTTTTGAGTTGTGGCTAAAGTAGAATATGAAAGAGAAAGAAACTTATTTCAATAGGAATGCAAGATGGCCAAGTAAGCACTTATTTCTTTTAATCTATATTGTATCTTAAAATTGTTATGTTTTTGCTTCAGTATTTCATGTTGCAGACTAAAAGTCATCCATGAATTCAACAGTGCCACATGAAGAACTGGAAGCATAATATTCCGGCAGTTCAATTTTGTATCTTCCTAAAATTTTCTACTACATAAAAAGTAAGAAAAGCATTTTATGAGGCTCGAAGGAGATTCATATGTATCAGCTTGCAGGTTTTTTATTATCATTTGTTTATCCTTAGACAAAGAATTGCCATATGCTTGTGGAGCATACAAATTATACGTTCTTTTACATATTTGAGACTTATGGGTTTGTTTTGAATAGTTTACAAATTGCTTTATTATATTTTGTAAGGATTCCTATAAGTCTAATGCTGCCAAAACATCCAAAGTCTCTCTGCAAGCATGCACTAAAGAACAGAAGTAGAAAGGCTTCGGAATTTTACACCATGCAATAGAAATATTTTAAGTGTAAAATCTTCCGAAGCCAAGACCAACATCTTCCGAAGCCAAAAGTGAAGTCTTCTGAAGCTTCAAAGACAAAGTCTTTCGAAGCCAAAGAGTGAAGACAAATTTCTTCTAAGACTTTTAGAGATATGCATTTATCTAATGTACTTTACCATAAAGCTGGACCACCTTTCCACTACTACTCTGTAAAGTCACAACTTACATGAGTTGGTGAAAGGTCCATGCTTTTGGTAACTGTACATTGAGGTCTTGAGTCCATGCTTTCTACTTTATGTACTTTTATCCTTTTTGTAATATATTAGGATGTGAGCTATGGCATGTCATAGTCACAAGTCAAAAGGCAAATCTGCCTTTTGACTCTACATTTGATTTTGTAGTTGTCTAGTCAATTGTATCCAGCTGGCCTTCTAAGTATGGCCGGCTGTAGGATGTAGTATAAAGTATCACAAGTACTTGTAACTTTCTATCGATGCTTTGTAACTTATAATAGAACTTGAGAAGCAATATACAACATTCTTGAAAACCAAACTTGTGTTGTTTGCAATCTTGTTCTGTCTCACATTCACTTGTGTTCTTAGCATCTTTCATTAACAAGTTAACCAGTTCCCTATTTGATCTGTTAAGTGTTCTAAGCAACTCTCCTCCTTGTGTGTTGTGTTGTAAGTGCATACCCTTCACCGGTCCTGCATTTGGTATCAGAACATTTCAGGCTCTTGATATAAGATCTCACCATCTTAAGATCCCTCACACACACAAATTACTTAACAACTCAAATGGCAGCTATAACCAAAGCTGATATGGAAACTGTAACTATGACAAAGTCTCCACTGATCACTCCTGAAGACTTTGATACTTGGTGTCAAAGAATGGAAGGCTTCATCAAGTCTCAAGACTCCAGGATGTGGGACTCTGTTGTTGAAGGACCTTACCAACCAAGCACCACTTCTGCTACTGGTGGTGGTATGATTCCTAAGGCTGTGGCTGATTACTCTGAAGCAGATAGAAAGAGAATAGAGATTGATCAAAAGCCATGACACACTTCAAACTACTCTTCCAAACTCCATCTACAGAGGCTTCAAGAAGTGCAAAACTGCCAAGCAACTATGGGAAGCACTGAAGCTGATGTTTGAGGGGTCTACTGAAGCAAAGGAGAACAAGAAGGATCTCCTGAAGCAGCAGTTTGAAAATTTCACCTTCAAGGCAGGTGAAACCATGACTCAACAATACTTCAGGTATGTTGAGATTGTGGATACTCTAATGGATGTTGGGGTAAGTCTTGAGAACAGGGACATTGTAAGGAAGTTTATGTCCTCTCTTCCTAGACAATGGACACATTATTGTGTTGTATCAAGAGGACTGAGAACCTTAAGACTCTTACTCTCACAGAGTTGTTGTATGGTATTCTTAGTGGCTACCAGATGGAGATGAACATTCAAAACTCATCTGGTAACTCCAGCAATCAACTGAGTTCAGCCCTCCATGTGGTTGAAAGGGAAAGCATTGAACCACAGCATCATCTTATATGCTTTCCTGACAACTCACAAAAGGGCCCTTTCATCACCTTCCCATAGACTCCAAGGGAAAGCTACACTCAAGGAAGTCCTTTCCAAGAGACAAGTTCTTCTCAAGCCTTTGTCTCTGCTGATGAAACTTCAGGCAACTTTCTCTTCACTCTTGAAGATTTGGACTGTATCCATCCAGATGATCTGGAGTACATTGAGATAGTTCAGCAGATGGTCTTCTCACTCAAAGAGCCAAGAAGTTCTACAAGAGGACAGGGAGAAAGTTTCCAAGCAATGTAGCCAGTGGAAAGTTTGGGCTGGACAAAAGCAAAGAAAAGTGTTACAACTGTAACCAGATGGGACACTTTGCAATAGAGTGTAAGGCGCCAAGGACAAATGGTGGCGAAGCACAAACCAGACCAAACTACACTGAGAAAGCCTAGAATGAGAAGCCAAAGCAGTAAGCTGCAGTTGTTGTTGAAGAAGGAGGCTTTGGCTGGAGCTTTCAAGTAGAAGATGCATCTCCAAACCAAGCACTCATGGCAGACCATAATGAAGCCAAGGTATTGGAACATCTTTGTACTCCTAATGCATTGCTGAAGTTAATAGATACAGGTCCTATAATTTAGAAATGAGATCTGACCTTGAGTCCTTAAATATTTAAAAGCTGATTTTAAAAGAGCTGAAAATGATTATAAACTAAAGATAGAGGACTTAGAGAAAACCATTTCAACTCTTAAACATGAACATACAAACTACAGGACTCAGATCAAAGATCTCATTACTAAATTAACTGAATGCCAGGCTGAGCTTGTGATCAGCAAAGCCAAGGCAGAAAAATGTGTTCTTGAAGAAGAGACCTTCAAGAACATAATATCCTCATCCTTGCATGCAAAAGTTTGTTATCAAAATAAGCAAGGACTAGGATCTTGTGAGATTTCTCCTCCACACAATCTTGTCTGTAAGATCTCCTAGGTGTGGAACTTGTGAAGATGAGCTTCCCCTCATAGATCCTGTGACTGAAGAGGATGAAGAGGAGATGGTGGAGAATGGCTCTGAGAAGAGTGAAGAAGAGCATTCTAAGAAGGGTCACCATCCCTCTGAGGAGAGCAAAGATGTTGGGATGACCAAGTCCAGAAGAAAAACTTGATCAGGAAGGCCAAAAGAAAGTCCAAAAGGCTCAAGAGATCAAGGCCACCTTCAATTCTGCACAGAAACAAGTCTTCATCTCTGCAGGATTTGAAGTGGTAAAGGCTGAAGACACAAACTTGAACTCCATCAACAAGAGTTCTAGTTCATGTCCAAATCATCGCATCATCAAGAAAAAGGCTGATCAGTTGTGTATGCTATGTACAACCTGAACCATCCAGCTCCAAAGGTAGTTCTAACCTCACAAGAATTGCCACAATATCTGCAAAGATGAAGATGGAGAAGGAAAGTGATCAAGTTCAGCCTTGTTCACAAAGAAGAACTCCTAGAAGAAGAAAATGGACTGTGTTATGTGTGGGAGTACTTCTCATCTTGCTAAGGATTGTGTCTACAATCCAAGGAGTACTCTTCACATGACCAAGAAGAAACCTCTAAGAGTTTGGAGAAGAAGAAGCAAGCTTCAGAAGGAAAATCTGTTTCCTTCGGAAGCTCCAAAAAGAAGAAGAAGACAAGTTGCCTTCGAAAGAAATTTGGTCTCGGAAGAAAGGAATACTTCCGAAGCACTGAAGCCTGCTGCAGTGAAAGCAAGATCTTCCGAAGGGCAGTCATCAAAACTTCCGAAGTCATCAAAACTCCGAAGTATTGAAGGTCAAGTCTAAGCTTCCAAAGGTGATGGAAGTCAAAGAAAGACCAAGTGGCTGAAAGTTCTTCATCAACATCAACAAATGATCCTTCTAGCATGACTATAGGATCAATTACTGTTGCATTGTCTTCAACTTCTTTTGATGAGCCCAAGACCAATAGGCTTGGGTTTCCAAATGTAACTAATCATCTCTTTTGTGCAGGGACAGCTCAAGACAAACAGAAATGTATGGATCATTGATAGTGGTTGTTCCAGGCACATGACAGGCAATAGGTCACTACTCCAAAGTTTGAAAGAATTGATGGGGGACCATTGCTTTTGGAGGAGATGCAGGAGGTTACATTACTAGAAGGGCAAGGTCACAAATGGTAAGCTCAGCATTGAGAAGGTAAACTTTGTCAAGGAGCTTGGGTACAATCTTCTGAGTGTATCCAAATTTTGTGATCAGAGTCATAACATGCTCTTTACTGAGCATGAGTGCATTGTTCTCAGGCCGGGTGGTCATTCCTCATGAGCACATATTGCTCAGAGCCCCCAGGAAAGGGAACATACAAGATGGACTTGCAAGAAACATCTCCCTCAGGAGAAGTTTCATGCTTTCTATCTAAAGAAATAATGATGAATCTTTCCTCTGGCATAAAAGAAGTGCCATGTAAACTTTAAAAACATGAATAAATTAATTAAGAATGATTTGGTAACTGGAATACCAAAGAAAGATTTTACAAGTGATGACCACTGTGTTGCATGCCTAAAAGGGAAGCAACACAAGGTATCTCACAAGCCAAAGGAAAGAAACTCCATCATTAATCCCCTACACTTATTACATATGGATCTCTTTGGCCCCACCAGTGTAATGAGTCTAGGAAGGACCTCTTATTGTTTGGTGATCACAGATGATTTTACAAGATTCACTTGGGTCTTCTTTCTTAGAACTAAGGATGAGACTCCTGAGATTCTGAAGAATTTCATCTTAAAGATTGAGAATCAATGTGATCACAAGGTCAAAACCATAAGATGTGATCAAGAAACTGAATTCAAGAATCAAATCCTTGATACATTTTGTGATGAAAAAGGTATTACAAGACAATATAGTGCTCCCAGGACTCCTCAGCAAAATGGTGTTGCTGAGAGAGAAACAAGACACTAATTGAAGCTGCAAGAACTATGTTGTCTGACTCTAAACTGCCCATCACCTTCTGGGCAGAGGCAGTGAACACTGCTTGCTATGTGCAAAAGAGTTTTAGTGGTTAAGACACATGGTAAGACTCCTTATGAACTTTGGCACAAGAGAAAACCTTTCATTGGTTTTTTCAGGTCATTTGGATGTCCTTGCACCATCTTGAATACCATGATCAAATTGCCAAGTTTGCTGAGAAATCAGATGATGGACACTTTATTGGATACTCTTCTCAAGCTAAAGCTTATAGAGTATACAATCTCAGAACTAGAGTAGTTGAGGAGTCAGCCAATGTGACTTTCAATGAGCACACTCCCAGTGTGAAAGGTTCTGGTCCGGATTGGCTATTTGATCTTGATTTAGTTACCAACTGTTTTAACAAATCCCCTTGTGAGAATGTTCCAGGATTACAGATATATTACCAACAGGTGATCCCGACCCATGATTTGAGCTCAGAAGACCTTCAGGTTACATATCTTCAGCTCCAGTGGTAACTATTCCTGCAAATGAAGCTTCTACCAGCACATCAATGACAAATCCTGCTGATGCTTCAAGGGTGCCTTCAAATTCCAGCTTAGAGGCACAAAACTCAGAAGAAGAAGCTTCAAATGTTGGAGAAAATGGTGGTGGTGAAAGTGATCAGAATTCTTGATGGTGATAACCACCATTGAAGACAACATCAATGATGTCACACACTCATTGGATCAAGTCAATCTTGATAAGTGTGCTGATGTGGAGGTGAATCTTCTTTGCCAGATAAAAATTTTTCAAATCTAGATCTGTCTAAGCAACTTGTTGTGATCCCTTAGCTAAGGATCCACAAGTCTCATCCTACCACAAACATCATTGGAGATGTTGATTCAGGGGTGAGAACAAGAGGACAAACCCATGAAGCAAATGTTTGTCTTCACTCTTGTTTCTTGTCCCAGATAGAGCCAAAAAAAATTGATGAGGCTCTAAAGGATGGAAGTTGGGTTGAAGCTATGCAAGAGGAGCTGCTTCAATTCAAAAGATAAAAGGTTTGGAACCTATGTCCTCTTCCTCAAGGGAAGACTACCATAGGAACCAAATGGGTTTTTAGGAACAAGAAGGATGATAGAGGACTTGTCATCAAAAACAAGGCAAGACTAGTTGTTCAAGGATATACTCAAGAAGAAGGAATTGACTACACAGATGTTTTTGCTCCTGTGGCAAGACTTGAAGCTGTTAGAATATTCCTAGCTTTTGCTGCATCCAAGAATTTCAAGGTCTACCAACTTGATGTCAAGTGTGCTTTTCTTTATGGGGTGATTGATGAAGAGGTGTATGTCAGACAACCACCTGGGTTTGCAGATCCTGATCATCCTGATTATGTCTGCAGGCTTGATAAAGCTCTTTATGGGCTGCACCAAGCACCAAGAAAGTGGTATGAGACTCTATCTCAGTATCTCTGTCAACATGGCTACAAAAGAGGTACTATAGATGGAACTCTCTTCATCAAAGGAACAAGAAATGACATAATGCTAGTTCAAGTATATGTAGATGACATTATCTTTGGGTCAACTAATCCAAAGCTCTGCAAAGACTTTGAGAAGCTGATGAAGGACAAGTTTGAAATGAGTGCCATGGGGGAACTCAATTTCTTTCTAGGAATTCAAGTGAAGCAAGTTGACAATGGCATCTTCATAAGTCAGTCAAAGTATGTACAGGACATACTTAAAAGGTTTAACATGACTGATTGTAAGGTTGCTAAGACACCCATAGCCAAAAATCACTCCTTGGACATGATCTTGAGGGGGAGTGTGTTGATGAACATCTCTATAGGGCAATGATTGGGTCTCTTATGTACCTCACAGCTAGCAGGCCAGATATCATGTTTGCTACATGCATTTGTGCAAGATATCAAGCCAACCCCAAGATGTCACACCTGGTCACTGTCAAAAGAATTTTAAGATATCTCAAAGGTGCTCCATCACTTGGCCTTTGGTATCCAAAAATTCTGACTTTAATCTGTATGCTTATACAGATAGTGACTATGGTGGTTGCAACATGACTGCAAAGTCTACATCAGGGGATGTCAATTTCTTGGTGGAAGAGTAGTCTCTTGGCAATGTAAGAAACAATCCTTGTGTCTGCATCAACTGCTGAGGCTGAATACATTGCTGCTGCAAGTTGTTGTGCTCAAGTGCTTTGGATTCAAAATCAGATGCTGGACTATGGATTAAACTTAAAGAGACTCCCATCCACATAGACAACAATAGTGCTATCTCCATCACAGAGAATCCTATGCAGCACTCAAGGACAAAGCATATTAATATCAGTATCATTTGATTAGAGATAACTTTGAAAAGGGATTAATCAAACTAGTCAAAGTTAACACAAATGAACAATATGCTGATCTGTTCACCAAAGCTTTTGATGAGCAGAGATTTAAATATCTTGTATCAGCTATTGGGATGATTAACTTTGAATAGCTTTTCTTAAAACTTAATCATATTTATTCCTAAAACCTGTGTGTCCTAAGTTGTCTATTATATCACCTTCATAAGCCCTGTTTTCTTTGGAAGAAAATCTTTCAAAAGACTTTTCTTAGATTTTTGAAAATCTTGATCTCTTCGATTCAAGATTCAAAATTACCTTCGGAAGAAGTTTATGTCTTAGTAAACAAATAATTGCTTCAGTGATTTTACCTTCGGAAGAAATTTCTGAAATATCTTCCGAAGCTTAAAATCAACTTAAGTACTTGTATGTTTTCAAGAAAAAGTTTCTTCCGAAAGCAATTTACCTTCGGAAGTATTTATTCTTCTTAGAATAAAATCTCTGAGTGTAAATTCTCTTCCGAAGCAAAATTCTCAAAAACCTTTGAAATCTCTTCCGAAGCCAATTTGCCTTCGGAAGCTTTTCTTCAGAACTTCCGAAGCAAATAACCTTCGGAAGATTTCTCGACTTCCAAGAAAACTACTTTTTGGGCAAAAGTAAACTACTTTCAGAGGTGGGACCGACATTCGGATTTCAAAGTTTATCCTCTTTCATTAACTTTGTCTCAAATCCTTTTCACATAAATGCCCAACGGTTCCCCCCTCTTTCACTATCTTCCTCAATTACACTATTCCTTAAACCTAAATTCTCCCAAACCGCCTTTTGTTCTTCATCTTTCTTCATCCTTAAGCTTCTAAAATGGCCAACCTAAACCTCAAAAACAACCAGATTTCTCCATGCAACTTCACAGGCAACATAACCAAGTTGCTCTGTTAAGCTCTGAGAAAGATGAAAGTTCTCAGAGATTTGCCATTCTTAGCTCTATCAAACTACTTCACCTCCCTAACCATTGATCCTACTCTCTATGAGGATCATCTGCTTGAATTTTAGAAGACCTGCCAAGAGGTCATTATGGATGGGGAGAAGGCACTGTCTGCCACAGTGCAAGGGAGGACAATCTTCATCACTCCGGCCATCATAAACACTCACTTGCACTGGATGATGAAGAAGGTGAGTTGTCCTTCCCAAAGGAAGCTGTAAATCATTCCTTTGAGCAAAGGCTATGAGGGAGATTTTTGTAAAGACCTTTAGGAAAGGAAGGTCTCATCCCAGTGGAAATACCTGCTTCATGTGGTTATCCACAGCTTGTCAAACAAGCATGGAGGGTGGGACCAGATTCCTGAGGATCTCTCCTTCATAGTACATGGAATGGTTCAAGGGGTCAAGTTCAGGTACTCTCAATTTGTTTATACAAATTTGCTTGCTAACTTGGACTCCTTAGAGTATTATATGTTTCCTAGATATGTTCAACACATTCTCAACTGTGAACTGGGCTCACAGTTAAGGGAAACAGATAATATTCTTAAATTGGGACAGATGAAGCCCGACATCTTTAAAATATGAAGAAGCCAACTGTAGGCTTCTCAGGGTGGAGAAACAACCCTTGTCCCAAAAATGTTAGAGCTCATTGCTCAAGGTGACAACCTAGCAACACAAGCTAGTGTTGAACCCACACCTTCTACCTATCAACCACCAAAAGGCCCCAAGTCACCCTCACCTACCAAAGAAAATCCAAACGAACCCCTGCTCAAGCTATTGAGTCTGTGCAGGCCCCCATATACTCACCCATACAGGAGAAAGTGGACACTAGAGCTCCCACTTCCCCTGAGGAGCAAACCACTCCCATCTCTTCAACAATCAGGCTGAGGTTCCTCATGCTCACCCTGATGAGCTCACAAGCCCAACTGCCTTAAGCCTTCACTCTGAGTCTCAACACTCAAGTGAACAACCTTCAGGGGATAGTTACCATCCCCGCCTTTAGACTTAAATCAACCCATTCCCAACCTCTCATTCTATACTAATGAAGACTTAGGTTTCAGTGGGTACCATGAGTCTCTCTACTCTTCCCCTACTCAAAGAGAGATGAGTACTCCTGAGTCTCCTTTGTCTAGCCCACATCAGTCACCCATAACTGAGGTGGATACTTCTGAACCTGTTCAGGATATCCATATGGAAGAGGCTCTCACTTCTGCAAGTGATTACATCATTAAGACCTCAACCATGGCAACTCAGTCATTGACACCTCAACTGAGAATGTCAATGTGCAGAGGAAATCCAGCAGCCAAGAACCTGAGGCTGGTGGTGAGGAAGAGGACTTGGTCCAATCATCTCATCCCCTAATGATTCTTCTGATGAAGAAGAGGGAAATCTGAGACTAAAGGTGCAAAAACTGTCAAAAACATGCTCCTATTTAGTCTCTAAGGTTAGTCACCTTGAATCTCAGGTGACTACCCTGCATAATAGGGTCAATGATCAGCAACTTGAGATATCTTATCTCAGGGAAAAACTAGCTGGGAGACCTTTAAAAGGAGCTAAACCAGGAACACAAGAACCTGTGAATGTGATTGACCTAACCTCTAGCTCACCTATGCAAGAGGGTGATGCTACCAAAAAGGGGGAGAAAGTCATTACAGTCACAGAACCTGGGAGTTCTTCAGGGAGTATGGACATTGAGGATTCACCATCCTCACTTGCAACTGTGCATACTCAGCAACTTCCTCAAGTTCACATTAATGTGGACATTATAGACTCTGTCATTAGGAGTCTCTTTGAGGAAGGCATTCCAAGGGCTGTGTCATCTCCACCTCAAGGAACTTCAAACTACATTATTGGGTGGAGGTATGATGCTGATAGAAGAGCCCTCATTCTTCACAGAGTTCAAGGGCAGCAAGAAGTGTTCAATTTTCAGACCTGGACTACTATGAAGGTCTTGACCTGATCAACATGCCACTTGTCAACCCAAGCAATCAAGACAAGCTGACAGGTTAGCACTCAGGATTCAAGACAAAATTACTGAAGAGTTCAGTCCTAGAAGAAGACAAAGGCAATCAGGTAATGTCATTGGTCAACTGGATGCTGAGGCAGACCCTAGATTAGCTTCAAAGGGAAAACCTTGGCTGAAGGCCCAGTGATAGAGCCTGAGAGCCCTGTCACACCAACAATGCTTCAGAAATTCATTCCCTCAGTGAAACACCTGCTGGTGGGTGGTGTTGTCTCACACCTCTCTCTGGCCAGAGCTTGGATGCTACACCAAGCAATGAAAGCCAAACTCTCTCCACCCTGAGTCACAAAGGTCTGTGGGTGACATTGGGAAAAGGATTTTGACTCCTAAGGAGATTGAGGAGGAGGAGAGAGAGAGAGAGGAA
The DNA here is from genome assembly GCA_025215565.1 of Flaveria ramosissima. NCBI lineage: Eukaryota > Viridiplantae > Streptophyta > Magnoliopsida > Asterales > Asteraceae > Flaveria > Flaveria ramosissima. Next base: position 28,232,943 of record CM046034.1, read on the forward strand.
GAAGGAGCTAAGGGGAGAAAGTTCCTCTGGGTCTTCAGGCTTTATGCAAGCTGCAATCAGGGCTGCCCCCAGACCAAACACTCAAGAAGATGAGTTGAGGGCAGTTAGGATTACTTACCTGTAGACCAGGAACTATGACATAGATGAGATTATATCTCTCCCCTTAGAGCAATTAAATGAACTGGCTGACATGGAAGTGTCAAGAGAGATGAAGGAAGCAGAGGATTCAAGATTACTTCTCCAATTCAAAGAGGAGAAGAGATAGAAAAGATTATACAAGCATGTTCCAACTCTCTCCCCAGTTCAGGAAAGTCCTATGCAAAAGGATGTGGCTGCTACACAAAAACCTTAGGTAGACAAGGAAACAGATAGGCAAAACATGATCAACTATCTGAGTGCCACAGGTCTCTACCAGGCATCTGCACTTCTTCCCTTGTCCTTTGAGTACATTGAGTTTGAGTATCTTAAACAACTTGAACTTCAAGTACTCAAAGAACAAAAGGCAACAAAAGAAAAGATGAGGGAAGATGCTGCAAAGTCAAGAGCTATCATCCAAAAGAGTATGAAGAAGTCTGCTGACAGACAAAGGATGATGAGCTTCTTGAAGCTGTATGGATTCTCCAGAAGAAGACTTGGCCCTATGTCTCTATCCACAATGGATGAGCATATCAGGGTAATCAAGCAAAATATCAAGAGTGGAGAGCTGATTGACTTATACTCTCCTCCAAGTCAAATCCCACCTGAAGTGGAGGTTAAGGTTGATCAACCTGAGACAACACAACCTAGACTTCCTGCTGAGCCTCAGCAATCTTCATCTTCTGATCCACAGCAGGGTCAAACTCCCTCTCCTTCTGAACCTGTGAGGGAGGAATATCCAACTGAGAAAGACAAGGATGATCAACAAGGTGCTGCAGACCAGTCTTCTCAGTTAAAGTCTTCTAAGAGGAAGAAGAGGATGGCTTCCAAACCAAAGTCTAAGAAGACGAAGCCTGAATCATCCACCTTTACACCTTAGGCTGAGTCAATCAACTGAGAAAGTGCATGAAGAGGCAACCCAATCAACTCCAATTCAAGTGGCTCCTCTTGCAGCTGAGACACCCATCTTATCCTGGACCTTCACAACTAATCCAGAGAGATGGCATGTGATCTGAGGTCAAGGTGTTGAGAATGTCTATACATGGCAAGACATAATCAACTTACCTCTGCATGATCTCTTTGAGATGAGAAGATATTATGAGAGTCTAAGTGATCCTGACCATCTGATGAAGAAGGGTATAGTCATCATTGTCCTGAAGACTACAAATACCTGAAGATCTTTTAAATCTTTGGTAGCATCAGCCTAGGGGGAGTTTGTAAGGATTCCTATAAGTCTGATGCAGCCAAAACATCCAAAGTCTCTCCGCAAGCATGCACTAAAGAACAAAAGTAGAAATGCTTCGGAAGTTTTACACCATACACTAGAAATATTCTAAGTGTAAAATCTTCCGAAGGCAAGACCAACATCTTCGAAGCCAAAGTGAAGTCTTTCGAAGCTTCAAAGACAAAGTCTTCCGAAGCCAAAGAGTGCAGACAGATATCTTCCGAAGACTTTTAGAGATATGCCTTATCTATGTACTTTACCATAAAGCTGTTCCACCTTTCCGCTGCTACTCTGTAAAGTCACCAACTTACATGAGTTGGTGAAAAGTCCATGCTTTTGGTATCTGTACATTGAGGTCTTGAGTCCATGCTTTCTACTTTATGTACTTTTATCCTTTTTGTAATGTATTAGGATATGAGCTATGGTATGTCATAGTCATAAGTCAAAAGGCAGATCTGCCTTTTGACTCTACATTTGATTTTGTAGTTGTCTAGTCAATTGTATCCAGCTGGCCTTCAACGTATGGTCGGGCTGTAGGATGTAGTATAAAGTATCTCAAGTACTTGTAACTTTCCATCGATGCTTTGTAACTTGTAATAGAACTTGAGAAGCAATATACAGCATTCTTGAAAACCAAATACTTGTGTTGTTTGCAATCTTGTTATGTCTCACATTTACTTGTGTTCGTAGCATCTTTCATTAACAAGTTAACCAGTTCCCTATTTGATCTGTTAAGTGTTCTAAGCAACTCTCCTCATTGTGTTGTTCTGTTGTAAGTGCATACCCTTCACCGGTCCTGCATTTGGTATCAGAGCATTTCAGCCTCTTGATATAAGATCTCACCATCTTAAGATCCCTCACACACACAAAATACTTACCAACTCAAATGGTAGCTATAACCAAAGCTGATATGGAAACTGAAACTATGACAAAGTCTCCACTGATCACTCCTAAAGACTTTGATACTTGGTGTCAAAGATGGAAGGCTTCATCAAGTCTCAAGACTCCAGGATGTGTGGTACTATGTTGTTGAAAGACCTTACATACCAAGCACCACTTCTGCTACTGGTGGTGGTATGATTCCTAAGGTTGTGGCTGATTACTCTGAAGCAGATAGAAAGATAATAGAGATTGATCAGAAAGCCATGACAGCCCTTTAAAGTGCTCTTCCAAACTCCATCTACAGAGGCTTTAAGAAGTGCAAAACTGCCAAAAAACTATGGGAAGCACTGAAGCTGATGTATGAGGGGTAACTGAAGCAAAGGAGAACAAGAAGGATCTCCTGAAGCAGCAGTTTGAAAACTTCATCTTCAAGGCAGGTAAAACCATGACTCAACAATACTTCAAGTATGTTAAGATTGTGGATACTCTAATGGATGTTGGAGTAACTCTTGAGAACAGGGACATTGTAAGGAAGTTTATGTCCTCTCTTCCTAGACAATGGACACATTATTGTGTTGTTATCAAGAGGACTGAGAACCTTAAGACTCTTACTCTCACAGAGTTGTATGGTATTCTTAGTGGTTACCAGATGGAGATGAACATGCAAAACTCATCTGGTAACTCCAGCAATCAACTGAGTTCAGCCCTCCATGTGGTTGAAAGGGAAAACATTGAACCACAACATCATCTTATATGCTTCCCTGACAACTCACAAAAGGACACTTCATCAGCTTCCCAAAGACTACAAGGGAAAGCTACACTCAAGGAAGTCCTTTCTACCATTAGTGTTCGTTAGTTTTTAACAATCTATGGACTAAATATGCAATATGATCAAACCATATGGATTAATTGTGCAATTTGCTCAAAAAAATTAAAAAAAAATTGAAAATCAAATATAAATTTAAAGAAATTAAAATCAAACATAATAAATTCAAATAAACGTCAATAATAAATTTTAATTATTTTTAAAAAAAAATAAAGATTTAAAAATCAAATCAAATTCAAAACTAACTAAGTAAAAATAATACGATATAAAAAGAGAAAGCAAGTAGTATTGAAAAAGAAGTATGTGATTAAAGTAAAAAATAAATAAAAATTAAAAACACAATCGAATAAATATTTATAAAATTCAAAATAAATATTGAAAAAATCATATTAAATTTATAAATTAAAAAAAACAGTTCGATTTCATTTTTTGTTTTTTTGTTTTTACTTTCACAAGGTTTTTGTATTCTTCCATTTAAATATGACATTACAATAAAATTTAAGCATACTTCTCATTTTCTCCTTTTTTTTATTTTTATATGCATTTTATTGTTACTTTTATTTACTTTTTAGATTTGGTTTAAAATTTTAACCTTTATTTCTTTTTTAGCGATTATTGAATTTCTTTATTAATGTTTATTTGAATCTTTTAAATTTAAATTTTTAATTTTTATTTGTATTTTTTAGTTTTTTTTAATTTTTTGAGAAAACTATGCAATTGGTCCTTATGGTTTAACTATATTGCATATGTAATCCCTAGATCGTTAAAAACTAACAGACACTAATGGTGGGGACTAAACTTGCAACAAACTTTCAAATGTTTGGACTAAATTTAAAATTTTTAAAATCTGGGGCCCAAATTTGCAATATGATTAAACCATATGAACTATTTTTGCAATTTTCTCTTTTTAGGTTTCTAAGAAAATCAAACTTTTTATTTGCTCATTTCTCTGATAACATAACAACATGTTACATGAATATTAATTAATGGGGAATCATACCAACATGGTAAGTACATGTTACACGAATATTAATCAATAGTGAATCATACCATGAAAACTTGAATCGAATATAACTAAACAAACATTAGTATGTATCTTAAACCCTGACAGACCTACTAAACGCCTTCATAAACATGCAGTTTTTTTGTTCCGGGATGCTTTGTTTTCTTTTCCTACTACCAAAGATGGGCTTCAAAAGCTTGTTCAATACCTTCGGAAACACCAACCCGCGTTGGTGGCAATGATGGCCCCGTCCTTGAGCAGGAGGCTTAGAAAGACTCGTACGAAGAATGGCTTGATTCAGTTGCACCTCAAATGAAAGCCTTTCGAACCTGTCAAGTAACATGCTTTGCTCATCGCCAAATCTCTTCAACACCACTTCTACTTCTTCCATTCCATTTCTTCCCATCTACCTCACCGCACAATATGTTTAACCCTCTTCGAACCTTAATTATTTGTGTGTGTCTATTTGTGTGTATGTTTGTAAGATGATACCTTAATTGCCTGTGAGGAAAGGTGGTAGCTTTATGGGGTAAGGAGGTTATGGCTTGAAGGAGGCCAAAGGGAGGAAACGATTTAAATGCCAAATCAAAACAATATTTTATAGTAATTAATAGAATTGAACTCCGTATTTAATTAACATTTTAAATATAAAACAGCAAAATCAAACTATGAACTTATGTGTCCTTTCACAATCATTTCAAAGATCAAATGACGATTAAATTAGATGAAAATTGTTAACTTCTGCAAAACTAATTAATTAATTAATCATTTTTTACGTGATTTCCATTTATATTCTTTTTTACCGCTTCTTTTTTATTATGTAATTTTATTAAGTTTCTTTTCTATTTTATTCTTTTTAATTTTAAATTTTATTTTGTGGTTATCATTTACTTTTTCCTTTTTCTTTTTTTCACCTAAAATTATTTATTTTGTGTATTTCTGTAGTTTCTAAATCATTATTAATTACAGCCTGTATATAGTGTTTTGAATAATATTATTTTTGTTTAGCCGGTATAATACACGAGTTTATAGTTAAGGTAAATATACACGTGTTTGTAGTTTACTTAATAATATGAATATTTTTACGAATACGAAAGTTTTTTAATTTATTGATTTTCGTTAGGTAAACTCAACATTTAGTAGTTGGTCAAATTAGTAAAATTTAACATTTAGTAGTTGGTCATATTGGTAAAAGTCTTGAATGTGGTGAGTTAATGCGAGCAGAAAAACTCATCCACCAATTTTTTCGAAAGGATTCAAGTGTTTGAAAGTTTAATGGTTTTTATTACAATTATACTACTACTTATTTGCAAAGGTCGGTGGGGGTGCCCACCGGCCTGCCACGTGTCACAATGCCATTGGTGATTTCAAGTATTTTTTTTCTTTTTTTTTTGCTTTGTCCGTATTTGCTATGAGTTTATATACGCGAGTTTCTGCAATTGAACTAAATTGTGTGTTTGGTGCAGTGGTAAAGATCACGTTTTCTATCTCATACGTCGTGGGTTCGAACCCGACGACATAAATCTTTTTACATTTATGGTTTTTTTACTTTTAAACTCTGTAATATGTCATTTTTACCTCATTGATTTATAAAGTTCCGGTTTATTCCTTAACTTATATTTCTTACGTTTTTATTTTTGCGTGCATATGTTTGGACGCAATCAGAAACGACTCGGTTCAATAATAAAATGCTTACGTGCCTACTTTTATATATCGTATAAACTTTAGGACTATATGTGTTTCGACATACGTCTACGTTTTGACGTGTAGTTTCTTCAGTTATTTGCAAAGGTCGGTGGGGGTGCCCACCGGCCTGCCACGTGTCACAATGCCATTGGTGATTTCAAGTATTTTTTTTCTTTTTTTTTTTTTGCTTTGTCCGTATTTGCTATGAGTTTATATACGCGAGTTTCTGCAATTGAACTAAATTGTGTGTTTGGTGAAGTGGTAAAGATCACGTTTTCTATCTCATACGTCGTGGGTTCGAACCCGACGACATAAATCTTTTTACATTTATGGTGTTTTTACTTTTAAACTCTGTAATATGTCATTTTTACCTCATTGATTTATAAAGTTCCGGTTTATTCCTTAATTTATATTTCTTACGTTTTTATTTTTGCGTGCATATGTTTGGACGCAATCAGAAACGACTCGGTTCAATAATAAAATGCTTACGTGCCTACTTTTATATATCGTATAAACTTTAGGACTATATGTGTTTCGACATACGTCTACGTTTTGACGTGTAGTTTCTTCAGTAATGAATTGGGTCAAATATAAAAAATTATTTTCATGATTATTTTAATATATGCGTTGAGTTGATATATGTTTCTAAGTAAGCTTTGTTTGAAAACACGTTGGGTCAACTATAATATATATTTATTTACTCTAATTTTTGACGTAAATTTAGTTTACAAACGATTCGTTTCATTCGGCGGTATAAAATCGAGTCACTCTATGTATTAACTTAAATTTAGTTCGGAAACGAGTCGGGTCGATTGTGGTATATACTTAAGATGTTACGTACAGTGTCGCGGCAACGCGCGACGGGTAAAAAAGCTAGTTTTAAACATTATCCATCATTTAAAATTGATAATTTATTTCACTGGACTTCGATACACTACAAAAACCATATACTATTATACCATACTATAAATATAATACATGCATAAACACATGTTAAATAAGATAAATATAAATAGTTAATAACGAGTAGGGTTATTGGATTTAAATAATCTCTACTTTCATGTTTGGATTAATTCCAACTCAGGAAATGTTTACAGACACTCCTAACTTGAACTTATTTTCCTCCAATGATCTCTTACTAATTGAAAGTTAACGATCGTTAGTTTATTTATGAAATAAGGCTAACTTTGAGATAATTTTCAACTCCAGCACTATCTAGTTTCAATTAGGTCTGTTTTCTATTGTCTAACCTCCATCATCTCCTTAAATCTACCTCCAACGAGTTCGGTGGTTCAAATAAGGAGGTGAAGATTGACGGGTTTTTTGGTGCGGAAGTTTCAAATGACGGTTCTGATAATAGCTTTCAACTTTCTATTTAGTGTTTTGACCACAAAAACAGTCCACGTCATCAAAAAACTAACGGGGTTAACTCTCAGTTAGTAAGGGATCGTTGGAGAAAAATAAACTCAAAGTTGGGAGTATTTGTAAACATTTACTGAGTTGGCATTAATCCCGCCAATAAATGAAACTTGGGTTTCTTAAAGTCCAATAACACTAACAAGTATATAAAAAAATATTAAAAAGTTTATAATATCAAACGAAGTTAAGTATTTACCCAACCCAACTACAAATCAACTCAAACGTAATAAACCAACAAACAAGGAAATAAATTGTCTAAGAGGTAGGGGTGCAATTATGCAAATTAGTTAAGTCGGCTTGCAAGTTAATGGGGATCTGCTCGAATCAAGCCAAGCTTAATCGAGCCCGAACCTCCTAAGCTCATAATATGGCTTGTTTACTAAATTAACCTGCGCCCGAGCTTTAGTTATGGAGCTCGAGCCAGCTCGCGAGCCTGAACGAGCTTTTAGTTTATATAATTTTTTAAACATATTAAATTAAATATATATTTTATTACTAATACTACTATACATAAAATTTTATATTGTGTGTTATATATAACAAGTAATGATTATAAATAAATATAAATGTAATTATAAACAATTTAAAAATATATTAATTTAATCATAAACGAGCCTGTAAATCCAGGATGATCAAACTTGAATCAAATCATGAAGAATTAGATCAAAATATGATGAACACAATGAAAAACCCTTTGATCTTCAATTAGATTGCAAAATGTGTGTTTACAAATAATCCCTCAATCTATTGGTCATGCAACCATTAACCTAATTCTAATTACAATTAGGCTATTTATAGTCTAGTTTAAGTTTCTATATTTACACATAACCCCCTAGACTATATATTTAGACTAAAACATGACTCAAAGAAAGTAAAATATATTTTGTTCACACAAAATATATTATTACAATAAAACTCCTAGTCATTTAAATCTTCAACGTCTTGTCTCGGTTCCTCGTCTCGAACGTGTCGGGTTTGACTTTTGTTGACTTTGACCATGACGTTGACTTTTGTTGACTTTCATTGTGTTGATAATATAGACTATCTTTTCCAGCTCCAACAATACTCCCCCTTAGTCTATCATTATCAACGTCTTCATACGAATTCAGCCCCGAGACATCAACTGTAGAAATATCTTCAAATTAAAGCTTTTTGAATTTTATGAGACAAGTTATTCATCTCTAAGCTCCCCCTATTTATATGCTCCCCCTTTTTGAGTGCATCCTTTGTGAGGATATTGGAACAACTTTCCCAAATCTCTAATCTCGAGTGCTTCAGAAGATGTAGGAGGAGGATTCCTAGCTCGGTATCTTCTGCAAACTTGAGGAACAAGTTCTCTGATCAGGTACACTGCTCAACTGATGATCGGCCATCACTTACAGCAAAAATCTGAAACACATTCTCAAACACAATCTCGACATTTCTAATTAGATCATTTCATTTTAACAAAATAAACCCGTGTTTATCTGTGTTTGAAAACAAGCGATCCCGTGTTCATTTGTGCTCAATTTCTATGAAATGCATAAAAAATAATAAAATGTAATCAGCATAATATGGAAGACCTAAATGAATATTGAAATGAAAATTTATTATAATTTTTTATTATATACATATTATAACATTTTTATCTATATATATATATATTTTTTGTTTTGTTTTTGTTTTTTTTTTTTTTTTTAACTTGTTTTTTTTTTTAAACCGAGAACTGAATCGATCATGAGATCATATCCTCAAGATATACTTTAGCACAAAGATGAATTTAATCATCGACAAGCAATGAGATCACACTGATAACTGAATCTAATCACAGTCTTTAAATGATTTTAAAATTCTCAAACAGATCAATAACGATTGCTGATATGTTTGTCCACTTAAACCCATGCCCTATCTTTTTCAACAAGCAGAAGATGATTCGTTAAGGTTCGATTAAATGCTTTAGAATGCTACGACCCCACAATCATTTGGCAAAAACCCTCACCCAACCTCAGGATTTCTTGAATTTTGTTACAATCTTTATAGAGCAAGGCGTGTGCATTAGTGTGCAAGTGATTATCAACAGAATATTGCATTCTGTGATGTATTAGATGATTTGACACTACTTAGACCAAAATGGTGAGAGCTCCAGGTCTATACTCACGTATAACAAAGGAGATGACCATTTAATCCTGTGCCGATGAGAGCTCCAGGTCAGTACTATCGTACAGCAGAGGAGATCATCACTCCAGGTCAGTACTTCCGTACAGTAGAGGAGATTAGCACAAACACAAGACACATAAATACACCAATCATGGCTCAAAGATATGGCTATATGATTTGTATCATGGTGGGTGAAAGATCAATTCTCAATCCAATTTTTGTCGGGATTCAGTTTTTGTGCAGGCCAAAATGATTGCGTAAATCCAGACATCCTTAAGCATATATTTTAATTTAAATCATCATACTGTTGTCTATTTATTCTTCAGGCTGAGTCTACCAACCATATCATTAAAGAATCTGATTGTTTTTCTTTTATTTACAATTAAAAATAAGATGTAAATCAGATAACAGCATCAGTTACTATCATTTCTCATTTTTAAAACGAAAGTCATGCAAAAACAAGCATTTCAAGATGATATACAATCATTTCTCAGTCATCTCGAATCAAGTTCTCAGTACACTTTTCATTTTTATTTACTTATACTCTCCCCTAAATTTTAATTATTGCAAACTTTTCCCTTTTTTATTTTTTTTATTATTTATTTTTTTTATATTTCTTTATTTTATTTTTTTTGAAAAACCCTTTTAAATGTCATAATATCATATTACTGTTTCATAACACTAAAAATATCATACTTACCCATTCCATAGTAAATAAAACAAAATCAGTTACTTGTTTCACCAAATAGACCATAAGATAATTTACGATAATGGTGTTGTTTTATTATTCTCATAACTGACTTTATTGTTTACTATGAAATGGGTAATTCATTTAAAAATATTTTTTTTATAAATCTTTCAAAATCAGTGAAAATTTCTTTATCGGAATGAACTCATAAATGATAGTTTCGCCGAAATTATAGTTTCGCAGAGCTAGTTTCGTTGTGAAATTTCGGCAGTAGTTTCGCTAGCCGAATGTCACAAATGGCTTAGTTTCGCTGATAAGTTCGCACGAAACAAGCTTTAACTTTCGTTCAATGATACTTTCGGCAGCATTTCGCTTGTAAAACAACCACAAGCACTGTTGAACTTTCGTTCAATGAAACTAGTTTCGCAGGACAACAGAAAACAACTTTAATGAGGATAACTGATGTAGTTTCGCTGGAAGAACTCGTAGTTTCGCTGGATGAACTGGTAATGTCGCTGAACGAAGCTGAAAAACTTTTTCAACACGAAATCAATCTGAAAACGCCCAAATCTTAATGGAGTTGAAACCTGATGATTAACAGAGCTTTCCCAACCAATAACAAGCAAACTTCAATCAATTTCCATATCAATAACACTCAAATTTGATCCGAAATTTGATGAAAACATGATATGAACAAAAACAACCAAAACCTCAACTTCTCTCTCTAAAAATCTTCAAATCTTCAGTGAATTTGATCCAAAATGGCTCCGATACCAAATTGTAAATCCAGGATGATCAAACTTGAATCAAATCATGAAGATTAGATCAAAATATGATGAACACAATGAAAAAACCCTTTGATCTTCAATTAGATTGCAAAATGTGTGTTTACAAATAATCCCTCAATCTATTGGTCATGCAACCATTAACCTAATTCTAATTACAATTAGGCTATTTATAGTCTAGTTTAAGTTTCCATATTTACACATAACCCCTAGACTATATATTTAGACTAAAACATGACTCAAAGAAAGTAAAATTATTTTGTTCACACAAAATATATTTATTACAATAAAACTCCTAGTCATTTAAATCTTCAACGTCTTGTCTCGGTTCCTCGTCTCGAACGTGTCGGGTTTGACTTTTGTTGACTTTGACCATGACGTTGATTTTTGTTGACTTTCATTGTGTTGATAATATAGACTATCTTTTCCAGCTCCAACAGTGTTTACAATCCAAAGAGTACTCTCCACATGACCAAGAAAGAAACTTCTAAGAGTTTGGAGAAGAAGAAGCAAGCTTCGGAAGGAAAATTTGTTTCCTTCGGAAGCTCCAAAATGAAGAAGATGACAAGTGGAAACTTGCCTTCGAAAGAAAATTTGGTCTTGGAAGAAAGGAATACTTCTGAAGCACTGAAGCCTGTTGCAGGGAAAGCAAGATCTTCTGAAGGTCCAGTCATCAAAACTTCCGAAGTATTGAAGGTCAATTATAAGCTTCCAAAGGTGGGGGTGGAAGTCAAAGAAAGACCAAGTGGCTGAAAGTTCTTCATCAACATCAGCAAATGATCCATCTAGCATGACTATAGGATCAATTACTTTTGTATTGTCTTTAAGTTCTTTGATGAGCCCAAGACCAATGAGGCTTGGGTTTCCAAATGTAACTAAACATCTCTTTTGTGCAGGAACAACTCAAGACAAACAAAAATGTATGGATCATTGATAGTGGTTGTTCCAGGCACATAACAGGCAATAGGTCACTACTCCAAAAGTTTGAAAGAATTGATGGAGGACCAGTTGCTTTTGGAGGAGATGCAGGAGGTTACATTACTGGAAGGGGCAAGGTCACAAATGGTAAGCTTAGTATTGAGAAGGTAAATTTGTCAAGGAGCTTGGGTACAATTCTGAGTGTATCCCATTTTGTGATCAGAGTCATAACATGCTCTTCACTGAGCATGAGTGCATTATTCTCAAGCCCTGGTGGTCATTCCTCATGAGCACATCTTGCTCAGAGCCCCTAGGAAAGGGAACATGTACAAGATGGACTTGCAAGAAACATCTCCCTCACGGGAAGTTTCATGCTTTTTGTCTAAAGCAAATAATGATGAGTCTTTCCTCTGGCATAAAAGAATGTGCCATGTAAACTTTAAAAACATGAATAAATTAATTAAGAATGATTTGGTAACTGGAATACCAAAGAAAGAGTTTACAAGTGATGACCACTGTGTGCATGCCTGAAAGGGAAGCAACACAAGGTATCTCACAAGCCAAAGGAAAGAAATTACATCATTAATCCCCTACACTTATTACATATGGATCTCTTTGGCCCTACCAGTGTAATGAGTCTAGGAAGGACCTCTTATTGTTTGGTGATCACAGATGATTTTACAAGATTCACTTGGGTCTTCTTTCTTAGAACTAAGGATGAGACCCCTGAGATTCTGAAGAATTTCATCTTAAAGATTGAGAATCATGTGATCACAAGGTCAAAACCATAAGATGTGATCAAAGAATTGAATTCAAGAATCAAATCCTTGATGCATTTTTTTGATGAAAAAGGGTATTACAAGACAATATAGTGCTCCCAGGACTCCTCAGCAAAATGGTGTTGCTGAGAGGAGAAACAGGACACTAATTGAAGCTACAAGAACTATGTTGTCTGACTCTTAAACTACCCATCACCTTCTGGGCAGAGGCAGTGAACACTGCTTGCTATGTGCAAAACAGATTTTTAGTGGTTAAGACACATGGTAAGACCCCTTATGAACTTTGGCACAGGAGAAACCCTTTCATTGGTTTTCTCAGGTCATTTAGATGTCCTTGCACCATCTTGAATACCAAGGATCAAATTGCCAAGTTTGCTGAGAAATCAGATGATGGACACTTTATTGGATACTCTTCTCAAGCTAAAGCTTATAGAGTATACAATCTCAGAACTAGAGTAGTTGAGGAGTCAGCCAATGTGACTTTCATGAGCACACTCCCAGTGTGAAAGGTTCTGGTCCGGATTGGCTATTTGATCTTGATTTAGTTACCAACTGTTTTAACAAATCTTGTGAGAATGTTTCAGGATCTACAGATATATTACCTACAGGTGATCCTGACCCAAGATTTGAGCTCAGAAGACCTTTAAGTTACACATCTTCAGCTCCAGTGGTAACTATTCCTGCAAATGAAGTTTCTACCAGCACATCAATGACAAATCCTGCTGATGCTTCTGGGGTGCCTTAAATTCCAGCTTAGAGGCATATAAAACTTAGAAGAAGGAGCTTCAAATGTTGGAGAAAATGGTGGTGGTGGTGAAAGTGATCAGGAATTTTTTGATGCTGATAACCACTGTATTGAAGAGACATCAATGATACACACACTCATTGGATCAAGTCAATCTTGATAAGTGTGCTGATGTGGAGGGTGAATCTCTTGCCAGATTAGAATTTTTCAAATTTTGATCTGTCTAAGCAACTTGCTGTGATCCCTCAGCTAAGGATCCACAAGTCTCATCCTTCCACAATCAAGGCGAAGAGCCGGCATTGCAAGCAAATAGAGAGCCTCCGCCCGTTTGATCGGTTGCGAGCTTATTGGAAATGTGGATTCAGGGGTGAGAACAAGAGGACAACCCATGAAGCAAATGTTTGTCTTACTCTTGTTTCTTGTCCCAAATAGAGCCAAAGAAAATTGATGAGGCTCAAAAGGATGGAAGTTGGGTTGAAGCTATGCAAGAGGAGCTGCTTCAATTCAAAAGGCAAAGGTTTGGAACCTATGTCCTCTTCCTCAAGGGAAGACTACATAGGAACCAAATGGTTTTTAGGAACAAGAAGGATGATAAAGGACTTGTCATCAAGAACAAGGCAAGACTAGTTGTTCAAGGGTACTCAAGAAGAAGAAATGACTACACATATGTTTTGCTCCTGTAGCAACACTTGAAGCTGTTAGAATATTCCTAGCTTTTGCTGGCATCCAAGAACTTCAAGGTCTACCAACTTGATGTCAAGTGTGCTTTTCTTTATGGGGTGATTGATGAAGAGGTGTATGTCAGACAACCATCTGGGTTTCAGATCCTTATAAAGCTCTTTTGGGCTGCACCAAGCACAAAGGAAGTGGTATGAGATCTATCTCAGTATCTCTGTAACATGGCTACAAAAGGGGGGTACTATAGATGGAACTCTCTTATCAAAGGAACAGGAAATGACATAATGCTAGTTCAAGTATATGTAGATGACATTATCTTTGAGTCAACTAATCCAAGCTCTGCAAAAACTTTGAGAAGATGATGAAGGACAGGTTTGAAAAATGAGTGCCATGGGGGAATTAATTTCTTTCTAGGAATTCAAGTGAAGCAAGTTGACAATGGCATCTTCATAAGTCAGTCAAAGTATGTACAGGACATACTTAAAAGAATTCAACATGACTGATTGTAAGGTTGCTAAGACACCCATAGCCAGAAATCACTCCCCTGGACCTGATCTGAGGGGGAGTGTGTTGATGAGCATCTCTATAGGGCATGATGGGGTCTCTTATGTACCACATAGCTAGCAGGCCAGTTATCATGTTTGCAATGCATTTGTGCAAGATATCAAGCCAACCCCAAAGATGTCACACCTGGTCACTGTCAAAAGAATTTAAGAATCTCAAAGGCGCTCCATCACTTGGCCTTTGGTATCCAAAGAATTCTACCTTTCATCTGTATGCTTATACAGATAGTGACTATGGTGGTTGCAACATGACTGCAAAGTCTACATCAGGGGGATGTCAATTTCTTGGTGGAAGAGTAGTCTCTTGGTAATGCAAGAAACAATCGTGTGTGTCTGCATCAACTGCTGAGGCTGAATACATTGCTGCTGCAAGCTGCTGTGCTCAAGTGCTTTGGATTCAAAATCAGATGGTGAACTATGGATTCAACTATAAAGAGACTACCATCCACATATACAACAACAGTGCTATCTCAATCACAGAGAATCCTGTGCAGCACTCAAGGATAAAGCATATTAATATCAGGTATCATTTGATTATAGATAATTTTGAAAAGGGATTAATCAAACTAGTCAAAGTTAACACAAATGAACAATATGCTCATCTATTCACCAAAGCTTTTGATGAGCAGAGATTTAAATATCTTGTATCAGCTATTGGGATGATTAACTTTGAATAGCCTTTCTTAAAACTTAATCATATTTATTTTTAAAATCTGTGTGTCCTAAGTTGTCTATTTTATCACCTTCAAAAGCCCTTGTTTTCTTTGAAAGAAAATCTTTTCAAAAGACTTTTCTTAGATTTTTGAAAATTTTAATCTCTTCGGAAGACTCAAAATTACCTTCGGAAGAAATTTATGTCTTAGTAAACAAATAATTGCTTTAGTAATTTTACCTTCGGAAGAAATTTCTGAAATATCTTCCGAAGCTTAAAATCAACTTAAGTACTCTGTATGTCTTCAAAGAACAAGTTTCTTCCGAAAGCAATTTACCTTCGGAAGTATTTATTCTTCTTAGAATAAAAATCTCTGAGTGTAAATTCTCTTCCGAAGCAAAATTCTCAAAAAAAAACCTTTGAAATATCTTCCGAACCCAATTTGCCTTCGGAAGCTTTTTCTTCAGAACTTCCGAAGCAAATAACCTTCGGAAGATGTCTCGACTTCCAAGAAAACTACTTTTTGGGCAAAAGTAAACTACTTTTTAGAGGTGGGACCGACATTCGGATTTCAAAGTTTATCCTGTTTCATTAACTTTGTCTCAAATCCTTTTCCCATAAATGCCCAACGGTTCCCCCCTCTTTCACTATCTTCCTCAATTACACTATTCCTTAAACCTAAATTCTCCCAAACCGTGTTTGCTCTTCATCTTTCTTCATCCTTAGATTTCTCCATGCAACTTCACAGGCAACACAACCAGGTTGCTCTGTTACGCTTTGAGAAAGATGAAAGTTTCTCAGAGATTTGCCGTTTCTTAGCTCTATCCAACTACTTCACCTCCCTTACCATTGATCCTACTCTCTATAAGGATCATCTGCTTGAATTTTAGAAGACTTGCCAAGAGGTCATTATGGATGGGGAGAAGGCATTGTCTGCCACAGTGCAAGGGAGGACAATCTTCATCACTCCGGCCATCATCAACACTCACTTGCAGCTGGATGATGAAGAAGGTGAGTTGTCCTTCCCAAAGGAAGCTGTAAATCATTCCTTTGAGCAGATGAGCTATGAGGGAGATTTCTCTGTAAAGACCTTCAGGAAAGAAAAGGTCTCATCCCAGTGGAAAAACCTGCTTCATGTGGTTATC
This sequence comes from Flaveria ramosissima, assembly GCA_025215565.1. Classification (NCBI taxonomy): domain Eukaryota; kingdom Viridiplantae; phylum Streptophyta; class Magnoliopsida; order Asterales; family Asteraceae; genus Flaveria; species Flaveria ramosissima. Next base: position 28,249,208 of record CM046034.1, read on the forward strand.
CACAGCTTGTCAAACAAGCATGGTGGGTGGGACCAGATTCCTGAGGATCTCTCCTTCATAGTACATGGAATGGTTCAAGGGGTCAAGTTCAGGTACTCTCAGTTTGTTTATACAAATTTGCTTGCTAACTTGGACTCCTTGGAGTATCATATGTTTTCTAGATATGTTCAACACATTCTCAACTGTGAACTGGGCTCACAGTTGAAGGAAACAGATAATATTCTTAAATTGGGACAGATGAAGCCCGACATCTTTAAAGTTATGAAGAAGCCAACTGTAGGCTTCTCAGGGTAGAAACAACCCTTGTCCCAAAAATGTTAGAGCTTATTGCTCAAGGTGACAACTGAAGATCATGTTAGGTTGGACTCACTTTAGTATAGATGTTTACTTTACATTGTAATAGGACTTTTGTTAGTTTCATTTTGTATTTTGTTAGTAATTAGCAGTTTTGGCAGTCCAGCGAAACTGTGAGCGAATCTATAGTTTCTCTCACAGTTTGCTGTTTTGGTTCACCCGGCGAACTTGTGTTCTGTCGGGCGAAACTATAGTTTCGGCATGACAGTTTCGCTGGTAGCGAAACTGTCAGCGAAACTATGACTGCTATATATACTATTGTCATTTCATTTTGCATGATAAGTTTGCAAAACCCTAATCGTGGAATTCTGTTGCAAACTATCATTTTCAAGCAGTTACTTCATTGAAATACAATTGTGCTTATTGTTATTGAGTGAGTTTGTTCATTTGAATATCAATTATGTCTTGATTCATCATATTCTCTTCTCAATTGTTGTTATTTGATTTGTGTATTTGATATTGATCAAATTATCCTATCAATTGTACTGTTCATCGATCACATGGACCAACAATATGGTATCAGAGCCTTAGTGCTCTTGATTTGTTGAGTTTTTGTGGTTTTGGTCAATATCTAGTTTCAATCAATTCTCATTGGATTATCAGCTGTTTTTGGGATGGAAATTGATTGAATTATGCTTGTTCTTGATTGAGGAAGATTCTACAATCATCAGATCTCAAATTCATTGAGTTTTGGATGATTTCAGATTGATTTTAAGGTGAAAAAGGGTTTTGAGATCGACCAGCGAAATTACTGTTCTTACTGCGAAACTGTCATCTTCATTCAGCGAAATTATGAGTTATTTTGGATCTGAAGTTGTTTTCTAGAGTTTCAGCGAAAGTATTTCCTTAAACGAAAGTTCAGTAGTGTTTTTGATCAATTATCAAGCGAAAGTGCTGCCGAATCTATTTCTGAACGAAAGTTCAAGCTTGTTTCCTGCGAAATTAGCAGCGAAACTAAGCAATTGTTGTCTCTGATTCAAGCGAAAGTGCTGCTGAAATTGCAAGCGAAAGTGTCTGTGTTTGCGAAAGTGTCTGCGATAGTATTGTTTCAGCGAAACTGTTAGCCAAGTCACCTTTCTCAGCGAATTTGTTAGCGAATTTGTCAGCGAATTTACTAGCGAAATTATCAATCTTTCTGCCGAAACTATAATGTCGAAATTAACTACTCTTACACTTGCGGATCTTGAAAGTGTTGCTCCTAATAGACCTCCAAGACTCATTAATGGAGATAATTTTGAAGATTGGAAGAGATGTCTCAAAGCTTTCTTTTTCTACACAGATCATAATCAATGGGAATCGATTATTTCAGGTCCTCATATACCTACGGTTACAGTTGGTGATGTCGTTTCTCAGAACAAAGATCCATCTTCTTATACTGAAAGAGATCTGAAACTGATTGATCGTGATCAAAAAGCTTTTGGTGCTTTAACTCTCTGCTTGGCTCCAGACATCTACAATCGTTTTGCAGAACATAAAAATGCTAAATCCCTTTATGATGCTCTCTGTGAATTCTTTGATGGAATGCAGATCTGGTGAAAGACAAGAGTATTCAAGCTGAAAAGGAGTTCAATTCGTTTGTAGGATACAAGAATGAAAGTTTGACAGATCTTACAAATCGTTTCTTAACCGTCTCAAGCACTCTGAAGAAGTATGATGAAAGACTCTTCAACAGTGAACAAGTTAACAGGCTTCTCGATTCTCTTCCACCACAGTGGAGTCTTCAAGTGAGGATGCTCAAACAAGAAAGAGGTTTTACAGATTATAAGCTGATGGATATCATTAACAAGTTGAAATCTTTTGAGTTGGATATGAAAAGAAGAGAATTTAACCAGACTATGATGCCCACACCTGGTTTTTCTCAAAATGCTGCTTTGTTGTCATCCGCTGCAAACTCTCACATTCAAAATCCAATTCAAGGAGGGAGCAATACAAGTAATTTCTCGAGTGGTAGTAATCATGTTGGAAAAGAATTGGGAAATTCTAAGGTGAATGCTGAAACTACAATTCCATCTGAAACAATGGCTCTTTTGGAATGTTTGTTCAGAGCTATGAAGCTCTTGTTGCTGGTGAATTGAAAGGTAAAGGAATGACTATGGAGGATATGTATCAGGTTGATCCTGATGATTTAGAAGAAACTGACATTCAATGGCAAATGGCAATGTTAACTTTAAGAGCTCGAAGATTCATGGAAAGAACAGGAAGAAAGAATTTTGGTGGTCAATCATCAACCTCAAAACTAGGATTTGATAAGTCAAAATTGAGGTGCTTTAATTGTAAACAATTGGGACATTTTAAACGTGAATGTCCATTACCAATTGTCACAGATCCTAGTAACACTGGAGTACCAAGATTGACAGCAGAGAAAGCAAAGGAAGAGGGAAATTCAAAAAAGGAGTCAGCCTTAATCTCAAATTTTGACTGGAGTGCAGAGGTGGAAGAAACAAGATCTGAAATAAATCACGCTTTAGTTGCTGAGATTGTGGAAAGTGATGAGATGGAAGTTGAGAAAGATGGATTTGTGTTGTTTAAGGAATTCAAAGGAGAGAATGAACCTTCAGTAAAGGAGAAAGAAGAGAAGGCAGATGGAGAGAAGAAAGAGGAAATTACAGATTCAAATGATGAAAGAAATTCAAAAGCTGCGAAAGGAAAAGAGAAGGATGATGCGGCTGCTACTGTTGAGGAAAGGAAATCAAGTACTGCAGTATGCATGTGCGATAAAGCTTTAGCTGCCGAAAAGATGGTAATGGGACTTCCTTATGAGGTAATACAGGATATGTGCTCATCTGCTTGCAAAATTAGACTTTTTGGGGTTTATAAGGCTAATCGTTTGTTAATTGATAATGAAAAGGATTTAAAACGAATTAATGATGAACTAAAATGAATGAATCAAAATATTTTGTGAAATTAAATGAGGCTTTAAAAGAAACTGATCATTTAAAAAGAATTGTTTTGGAAAGGAATGTAGAGGTTAATACTTTGACTGAACGGGTTGCTCTTGCTGAATTTGAAGCAAGCAAACTTCAGTCAAAATTAGATAAATGGACTATTTCTGGAATGAAACATGATGATCTTTGTAAATCTCAACGGGGAGCAAGAATTAAAACAGGTTTGGGTTATGAAAATGTACAGGTTTATCCTCCTCCTAGTACATACTGTTATTCTCCTATGCTGTTCCTCATCCTTCTAATGATTTAATCAAATCAGATACTGACAGTATGTCTGCAGGTTTAGTTGGAAATAACTCTAAGTACATTCGTGAAGACTACGACTATGGACCAACTAGTGGGCTTGGATGCACTAGTTCTAGTACACCTGAAAAACAACAGTCTGTTTTAGATAATAAGTCTAGTTTAAATTCAGTGTTTGTTTCTAGTTCAAATGTAACAGACTTGAATGTCTCATGTTCTCTTGATTGTTCTATTTCATCTTGTAATTCAAATCATGATAGTGATGATTTTTGTTCTGGTAATGAATGCAATGAATCTGATGTTTCTCCTAAAATAACTGAGCAACTTAAAATTAATTCTTTCGAAAAGTTCTTTTCTCAACCTATTCCATCTTTCATACCATTAAATATGACATCTTCAGAAAAATGCAGTTCGTCTTCATCTGAAACTGTACCAATGGTACGAGTTTTACTGATTTGTCAGAAGAATCAAGTTCTGATTTTGTAAAGAATAACTCTGATTCAAATAAACAAAAACATCATGAGATGTATGAGACATTCAGTGATGTTGATTCTAGTTTGTCTGAATGTGATGAGGAGATTATTATTGATCCTATTTTTACCTCATCACATCATCGACCTAGATTCAAACATCATTGTTTCAGGTGTGGTGAAGAGGATCATCTTATCAAAAATTGCCCTTTGATTGAAAGATCCTCTAATAGAAATTGTTTTGGGAATAAATTGACAAAATTGGCTAATAATTTCTTTCATAAAAAATCAGCTTCTTTAAAAACAAAAGTTGTTCAATCTTGGGTCCCTATTACTCCTGGCTAAATGATTTGTTCATTCATTTCAGGGATCTTCTTCAAAGATTGTACACAGTCTGTGGCATGTTGATAGCGGCTGTTCCAAGCATATGACGGGATTAAAGGATTTGTTGACCAATTATCGGATTATAGATGGAGGATATGTAGCATTTGCTGGAGATAAGAAGGGTGGAAAAATGATTGGACAAGGAGAAGTTACCAATGGTTCTCTTACTCTGGAAAAAGTCAACCATGTTCCTGAATTGGCATTTAATCTTCTGAGTGTCTCTCAAATTTGTGATAAAGACATTCCTGTTCTATTTAAATCTGACGAATGTTTATTTTTAAAATCAGAGATTGCTATTTTGGAGGATTTAATTCTCATGCGTGCTCCAAGGAAACATGATACATATCTTCTTGATATAAATTCTAATGAGTCCAAGGCTACTGCAACTTGTCTTCTCTCAAAAGCATCAACCTCTGAGTCACTCTTGTGGCATCGTCGCTTAGGCCATGTCAATTTTAAGATAATTAATAAATTAGTAAAGAACAATCTTGTTAGAGGACTTCCTTTAAAAGATTTTTCTGTTACTGAAAAATGCATGGCATGTGCCAAAGGGAAACAACATAAGAAACCTCATAAGCCTAAACTTTTAAATAGCATATCAAGTCCTCTGAGTTGTTACATACTGATTTATTTGGGCCTATTAGTGTTAAATCAATTGCTAAAAAATCCTTTTGTCTTGTTGTTACAGATGATTTCTCACGTTATTCATGTGTGAGGTTTCTTGCTCACAAAAGTGAAGTTGCAGAGGAATTGCAGAAATTAATCATTTCTATTGAATCAGTCAGTAAGAAAAGAGTTATGGGATTAAGAAGTGACAACGGCACTGAATTTAAAAATCAGATTCTTGATTCATTTTGTGCTCAAAAAGGGATTGTGAGACAATTTAGTGCTGCAAGAACACCCCAGCAGAACGGTATTGCAGAAAGAAAGAATCGTACTCTTGTGGAAGCTGCTCGTACAATGTTGATAGAATCCTCATTACCAGTTATTTTCTGGGCTGAAGCTGTTAATTGTGCATCTTATGTTCTAAACAGGGTGCTAATTGTGAAAGATAAAGTGAAGACTCCTTATGAACTTTTTCATAAGAGGAAGCCACTAATTGATTTCTTTCGCCCATTTGGTTGTTCTTGTACTCTTCTGAATACTCAAGCTCAAAAGACAAAATTTGGTGCTGTTTCTGACGAGTGTTATTTTGTTGGATACTCTTCTTCACAAAAGGCATACCGAGTTTATAACAAGAGAACACGTATTGTTCAAGAGTCATTCTATGTTGACTGGCAAGAATCCAATCCTTCTGAAGTGAAATCTGAACCTGCATGGTTCTTTGATTCCGATACTGTATTCAATTCATTTAATTTGCCGAGTTTTCGATGATGATACATCAATTCCATGTACTCAAACGAATATTATTCCCTCATCTTCATCGTCTGTTCCATCCATTCCACAAGTAAATGATGCTGTTTCAACTGATGTTAGCTCATCGTCTCCAATGCCTGATCAAGCTCCATTATCTGATTCTTTATCTCCTACATCTCCTAACTTACCTGATTCAACACCTGTCATTGATACACCTTCATCTACTCTTTCTCCGGCAATGGCTGATACTTCTTCAACGATCTTTCCTTCTTCAAGTGATTATAAAACTTTGAAAGATCATCCGCTTGATAATGTGATTGGATCTGTTTCTGATGGTGTTCGCACGCGAAGTCAATCCGGTCTGATTAATGTTTGTCTTTTCTCATGCTTTATTTCTCAAATTGTTCCTAAAAATGTTCATGCTGCTCTACAAGATCCTTGTTGGGTAGAGTCTATGCAGTTGGAACTTCAACAGTACCGGAAGCTTAAGGTTTGGACCTTAGTTGATTTACCTCCCAACAAATATCCAATTGGTACAAAATGGGTATTTAAGAACAAACCAGATGATCGGGGTGTGGTGGTGCGAAACAAATCTAGACTTGTAGTGTAAGGCTTTGCTCAAGAAGAAGGAATTGATTATACAGAAGTCTTTGCTCCAGTTGCTCGTCTTGAAGCAATCCGAATATTTCTTGCTCATGCTGCTCATAAACAGTTCAAAGTGTACCAGATGGATGTGAAATGTGCTTTTCTCTACGGCGACATTGATGAAGAGATATATGTGTGTCAACCACCAGGCTTTGAAGATCCTGATTTTCCTGATAAAGTGTATAAGCTTGATAAATCTTTGTATGGCCTTCATCAAGCACCCAGAATCTGGTATGAGACTCTTACGCAATATCTTTTAAGCAATGGTTATTCTCGTGGTACCATTGATATGACCTTATTTAAAAGGGAGGTGAATGGTGAAATGATCTTTGTTCAAGTGTATGTCGATGATATTATTTTTGGATCCACAAACTCTCAATTGTGTAGAGAGTTTGAAGAAGTGATGAGCCAAAGGTTTGAAATGAGTATGATGGGTGAAATGTGCTTCTTTCTTGGCTTGCAAGTTGAACAACAGAAAGAAGGAATTCTTATTCATCAAGAGAAGTACATTAAAGATATTCTGAAGAAATTTAAGATGGATGATGCGTCTACTGAAATGACTCCTTTTACTGCTCAGACGTGTCTCACTCCAGATGAAAATGGAAAACCAGTTGATCCTCATCTTTTCGGTCTATGATTGGCTCTCTCATGTATCTTACTGCAAGTCGTCCTGATATCACTTTCGCTGTTGGTTACTGTGCTAGATATCAGTCGGCTCCAAAGGAATCTCATGAGAAAGCTGTCAAACGAATATTTCGTTATCTCAAAGGATCGTCTCGTCTCGGACTGTGGTATCCATATGGTGGAAATTTTGATTTACATGCTTATTCTGATAGTGATTCCAATGGTTGCAGGTTAAACAAAAATCTGTGTCTGGAGGTTGTCAATATTTGGGAAATTGTCTGGTATCCTGGCAGAGCAAGAAACAAACTACTGTTTCTCTTTCTACAGGGGAAGCTGAATATATTGCTGCATCTAGCTGCTGCTCTCAAGTTCTCTGGATCCAACACCAAATGATTGATTATGGAATTAATTTCCTTCATACACCTTTATTCTGTGACAATGAGGCTGCCATTGGAATTGCTAAAAATCCCATTCATCATTCTCGCACAAAGCATATTGAAACCCGAATTCATGCGATTCGTGATGCTCAGGAGAAGGGTTTCATTAATATTATTCCCATCGATACAAAAAATCAAAAAGCTGATCTTTTCACAAAAACTTTGATAAACCTCGTTTTTATGAATTGATTTCTATGCTTGGGTTAATATCTTTTTAAATTTTCATTTTCTATTTCTTTGATAATAATTAAAAATTAAAAAAAAATAATAAAAAAAAATCAAGTTACAATTTTATTTATAATTATAGAAATATGAAAATAAAAATTTGGGGGAGTAATATCATTATTCTGAGATCGGATTTAACATGATGAGAAATGATTGTATATTCTCTAAATATTTCTTTTTACATGACCAGTAATTCTATGAGAAATGATAGTAACTGTTACTGGATTCTGTTTCACATTAAAATAAAAAGAAATGGATCAGATTCTTTGACGATATGCTTGATAGACTCAGCCTGATGAATGAAGTAGACAGCAGCTTTATGATTAAATTAAACTTTATGCTTAAGAATGTCTGGATTTACTCATTCATTTTGGATTGCACAAAAACTGAGTCCTGACAAAAATTGGATTGAGAATGAATCTTTCGTTCATTTTGCTTTGTTATGTCATCATTCTCTGCTGGTTTATTTTGTGTCAAGATGTCTTGTGTCTGTGCTTATCTCCTCTGCTGTACGTGAGTACTGACCTGGAGTGATGATCTCCTCTGCTGTACGATAGTACTGACCTGGAGCTCTCATCAGCACATGTTCAAATGGTTATCTCCTCTGTTATACGTGAGTATAGATCTGGAGCTCTTACCATTTTGATATAATTATGTCAAATCATCTTATCGATGAATTTCTCTCAGAATGAAATATTCTGTTTATAATCATTTGCACACTTATTCACAAATCTTGTTCCATGAAGATTGATTCATAATTCAAGAAATCCTGAGGTTGGGTGAGGGTTTTTACCAAATGATTGTGGGGTCTTAGCATTCTAAAGCATCTAATCGAACCTTAAATGAATCATAAGCTGTTGGTTGAAAAAGGATAAGGCATGAGTTTAAGTGGACAATTATATCAGCAATCGTTATTGATTTGTTCTAATTTCAGTTGTTTCTGTGCAGATTGTGATCAGACCTTGTACTCAGTATGATCTCATGACTGGTAGATGATTTTTAATCATCATTAAGTTCTAAAATATTTAGAGAATGTGATCTCTGATTATTTTAGATCTCATTATGTGATGTGCTTCCTTTGAGTATTATTGTTAAAAAAAATAATAATAAAAAAAAAATAAAAAAAATAATAATAATAATAATAAATAAATAAAAAATAAAATAAAATAAAAATGGTGCGAAATTATTCTTTCGCTAATAGTTTCGCAAAGCGAAACTGCAATTTCGCTAGGTTTGCTAATAAGTTGTTAACCAGTTATCTTCTAGCGAAATTACAGTTTCACTGGGCGAAACTGTAAATTCGCCTGACGAATTTATAGTTTCGCTGCCAGCGAAACTGTTGGCTATATAAGTCATTTTTGCGAAATTTCTTTCATAATTTCGCGAAATTGTTCAGTTTCTCTTTTAGGGTTTTTCAGTAACATAAACGGCGATTTTGATTTGTGATTGTTATTTGGACTGATTTTGAGTGCTATTCTCTTCGTATGTGAGTTTCGAACTCTGATTGACTCTTTAATCTGGATTACATCATGTATTCATAAGGAATCTGGATTATGTCGCTTCGGTGGTTTCGCTGTTCGTTCAGCGAAACTACTGAAGTTTCTGCGAAATTGAACGAAAGTTCACATTCTTTCAGCGAAACTGTAAAGTTATGCTGTCCGAGCGAACTTAACAGTTTCGCCATATCTTATCTAATTTCGCAATGACTGATCCTTAATTCACACAGTTTCGCTTGTATTTTCATGTGTCAGCGAAACTAATTGTAATAGCGAAACTAAATTAATTTTTGGTGAAACTAATTGCGAAACTACTTTGATTCATTCTAATCTTGTCGAAACTACTTTTTGTTCTGCGAAAATAACAAGTTTCTATGAGCGAAATTATAGTTTCGCTCGTCGAAACTGTTTGTTTTCCTTGTCGAAACTGTCTTTGATTCAGCGAACCTATCATGTCTTAGTGAGCGAAACTATTGTTTCGCTTGCCGAAACTGATTGTTTCTTTTGTTTTTGTCTTATTTTCTTATTTTCAGTATTTCTTATTCAAATTTATTTGTTGTTCTTTTCAGGTTATTATGGCGAATCTCAAGTTTGATGAGAGGAATAACATACTGCCATATTAGACGATACTCTGCCAAAGGCGGCCGGATTTCGTGACTGTATTAGATGGCTCCAAAGATCACCCATTGCATATGCTATCTCTCACTCACCCACTATCTATGATCTTCACATTAGAGACTTTTGGAGATCAGCTGAATACAACACTGGAGGAGATGTTCAGAGGATCACAGCTAGAGTGATTGATCATGATATATCTATTACTGCTGAGAGCGTGTCGAGGATTCTTAGACTAGAAGATGATACTGGTGATGAAGTTGATATGACGGAATCTGAAGTATTCCAAGCTTTCAGACAAATGGGATATGAGGGACCAGTCTTTGGTTCGAGGAAGGAGATTAAAAAGTCTTTTTTATCTAAAGAATGGAGATATATAGCTCACGTTTTTATTATGTGCTTAGATCACCGTAAGGGTGGATCTGATGGACTTAACCTTGACTGGGCCAAAGCTATGGTGATATGTTGTAAAGGGGAGAAAGCAAACATTGCTAGATTGATCTTTGCGTGTATGGCAGAAATGTGATGGCGGTGAAAAAGGATAAATGGTTGTTATATCCTCGTTTTATTCAGATGATTATTGATGATCTGGTTCCTGATGTTCCTAAACATGGTGAAGTTAAGAGATTAGTGCAGATGAACCCTCGGATATTTGCAGATTGCTGTGCTATACGCCATGATTTCAGTGGTAAAATAACCCATCTCTGGGAAAACATGTACCCACCAGAGCGATGGAATTATATCAGACGGGTCGATGAGTCTGAAAACAAAAGAGCTGAGGAAACAAGGGTGAAACAAGCTGATGCAGCTAAGAAAAGAAAGAGATATGCAAAAGAGAAAGATTATGATTTCGAAGAAGACATAGACATACAAGCAGAAGAAATAAGGGTGGAGAAAGAACGGAGGTCTAAAAAGAGAACTGACTTTGTTGAGCCTGAACGAAGAACAAAACATAGACACGAGGGTTTCACAGCAGGGAAAGAGGCTAGTGCTGGTCTTGATGAGGATGTGATTCGTGGTCTAAATACTTCATTGGCAAATGAGTTAAGTATGATAAAGACTAAACTGACGAATCAGGAGATTAGGGAGCAACAGAAAGATGAGGTCATTGAAGGAATGAAAAAGATGTTGGTTGATCAGAATAATTTGATTAAGAGGTTATTTGAAGAAATTTCACAGATGAAAGCTGCTGCTGGCCTACCTAGTCAACTAACTCAATCTGAGTTAGATGATATGACTGATATATCTAAGTACCCATTCTTGAATGTGGGTACTTCATCCAAGGTAGGAGAGGGCACTTCTGGAGCAGCTGATACTGAAGCAAGGGAACAAGAGATCCCAAGAGAAGATGCTGGAAGAAATGAGGAAGATGATATTGTTGAAGCAGGGTTTGTTAACCTACAGTTTGATTTTGATAAGGACATTGTGGGAGAAGAAGTGGTCATTACAGCTACTAATGAGGAAGTATCAGATAAAGGAAAAGGGTTGATTGATGAAGAAGAGGAGGATGAGCAGTTGGTTGATTATGATTCTGAACCGGAGTTCTATGAAGTAGATGAGAGACCTTTGGTGTATGTGGCTAAGAAGGGAGATGATGAAAATGATGTGTTTGAGATGGATAAGAGTGATTGGTTGGTAAAGGAGAAGGAGGCTGAAGAACTTACTCCTTTGTTTCAAAATATGGAGAGTTTAAGCAGAAAAGAGGCAGACAAGAAGATAATCAGTTGGTGTTATAATCCTTTCTTAAAGATGTTTTTGATTAAAAGAAGAGGAGGTAATATTAGTTACATGCTCAAGAGGAAGGCGTTTAAGACCTTGCCTAAATGGGATCTGAGACGGTTGGCTACCTTGCCTTTGATTAATGCTCATTTAAGTGAAAGGGCAGTATTTCTTGAGAAGGAAATTAAAAATGGCCTTAATGATAATTTGAAGGCTCACACGAAAGAGATCGAAGAAAGATAAAGACTGGGAGACTGGGAAAGGGAGGATTGTTTTGAGAGTCAAACCACCTAAGACTGTAAACAGAGTAAGATTGGCTGATCCTCTTCCTCCACGTTTACAGGACTTTGAAAAGTGGTTCTATGATAATAACACTGGTGAGGCTGTGATTAGAGCCAAAGCAAGGAAAAGAGTTTAGGGTGTTTGACCCAATGGAGTTATTCAGTTTCTGTGATGAAGATCTCTTGATTCTTTGTGAAAATCATATAAAGGCTGGGGCAGGAGAGGAAACACGAAAGGAGGCAAGCTTGTTTATGAATGTGGCGAACAAAATAAGAGGAGTACGGGCAGAGGTAAAGAGTTTGGCTGAAAAGGTGAGAGCACAAGATGACTTTGCCATGGATGTTCAAGACATGACCAGGCAGTTTGCTAGAGCTAGTGGTCATTCGGAGGAAGCTGGTGATGCAGGAATTAACCTTGGAGAATCAGTGGCTGAAGCTTCTAAAGACGTTGCTGCAGGAGGGGATGAAGATAGACCAACACAGCTGAGGAAACGGGAGCTGAAGAGTCAAACCAAGAGCAGTGAAGATAGTGAGGTCCAACCTAGGGGGAGTATTGAAGATCATGTTAGGTTGGACTCACTTTAGTATAGATGTTTACTTTACATTGTAATAGGACTTTTGTTAGTTTCATTTTGTATTTTGTTAGTAATTAGCAGTTTTGGCAGTCCAGCGAAACTGTGAGCGAATCTATAGTTTCGCTCACAGTTTGCTGTTTTGGTTCACCCGGCGAACTTGTGTTCTGCCGGGCGAAACAATAGTTTCGGCATGACAGTTTCGCTGGTAGCGAAACTGTCAGCGAAACTATGACTGCTATATATACTATTGTCATTTCATTTTGCATGATAAGTTTGCAAAACCCTAATCGTGGAATTCTGTTGCAAACTATCATTTTCAAGCAGTTACTTCATTGAAATACAATTGTGCTTATTGTTATTGAGTGAGTTTGTTCATTTGAATATCAATTATGTCTTGATTCATCATATTCTCTTCTCAATTGTTGTTATTTGGTTTGTGTATTTGATATTGATCAAATTATCCTATCAATTGTACTGTTCATCGATCACATGGACCAACAACAACCTAGCAACACAAGCTAGTGTTGAACCCACACCTTCTACCTCTCAACCAACAAAAAGGCCCTAAGTCACCCTCACCTACCAAAGAAAATTCAAACAAACCCCTGCTCAAGCTATTGAGTCTGTGCAGGCCCCCGTATACTCACCATACAGGAGGAAGTGGACACTAGAGCTCCCACTTCCCCTGAGAAGCAAACCACTCTCATCTCTTCAACAATCAGGGATGAGGTTCCTCATGCTCACCCTGATGAGCTCATAAGCCAAACTGCCTTAAGCTCTCACTCTGAGTCTCAACACTCAAGTGAACAACCTTCAGGGGACAGTTACCATCCCCAACCTTTAGACTTAAATCAACCCATTCCCAACCTCTCATTCTATACTGATGAAGACTTAGGTTTCAGTGGGTCCAATGAGTCTCTCTACTCTTCCCCTAGTCAAAGAGAGATGAGTACTCCTGAGTCTCCTTTGTCTAGCCCACATTAGTCACCTATCAGTGAGGTGGATACTTCTGAACCTGTTCAGGATATCCATATGGAAGAGGCTCTCACTTCTGCAAGTGATTACATCATTAAGACCTCAACCATGGCAACTCAGCCCATTGACACCTCAACTGGGGATGTCAATGTGCAGAGGAAATCCAGTAGCCAAGAACCTGAAGCTGGTGGTGAGAGAGAGGACTTTGGTCCAATCATCTCATCCCCCAATGATTCTTCTGATGAAGATGAGGGGAATCTGAGACTAAAGGTGCAAAAACTGTCAAAAACATGCTCCTATTTAGTCTCTAAGGTTAGTCACCTTGAATCTCAGATGACTACCCTGCATAATAGGGTCAATGATCAGCAACTTGAGATATCTTATCTCAGGGAAAAACTAGCTGGGAGACCTTTAAGAAGAGCTCAACCAGGAACACAAGAACCTGTGAATGTGATTGACCTAACCTCTAGCTCACCTATGCAAGAGGGTGATGCTACCAAAAAGGGGGAGAAAGTCATTACAGTCACAGAACCTGGGAGTTCTTCAGGGAGTATGGACATTGAGGATTCACCATCCTCACTTGCAACTATGCATACTCAGCAACTTCCTCAAGTTCACATTAATGTGGACATTATAGACTCTGTCATTAGGAGTCTCTTTGAGGAAGGCATTCCAAAGGTTGTGTCATCTCCACCTCAAGGAACTTCAAACTACATTATTGGGTGGAGGTATGATGCTGATAGAAGAGCCCTCATTCTTCAAAGAGTTCAAGGGCAGCAAGAAGTATTCAATTTTCAGACCTTGAATTACTATGAAGGTCTTGACCTGATCAACATGCCACTTGTCAACCCAAGTCAAGACAAGCTGACAGGTTAGCACTCAGGATTCAAGACAGAATTACTGAAGAGTTCAGCCTTAGAAGGACACAAACGCAATCAGGTAATGTCATTGGTCAACTGGATGCTGAGCCAGACATTGAGATTAGCTTCAAAGGGAAAACCTTGGCTGAATTGAGCCTGAGAGCCTTGTCACACCAATAACTGCTTCAAAAATTCATTCCCTTAGTGAAACACCTGCTGGTGAAGGTGTCTTACAACCTCTCTCTGGCTAGAGCTTGGATGCTACACCAAGCAATGAAGGCCAAAGCTCTCTCCATCCTGAGTCACAAAGGTCTGTGGGAGACAAAGGGAAAAGGATTCTAACTCCTGAGGAGATTGAGGAGGAGGAGAGAGAGAGAGAGAGGAAGAGGAAGCTAAGGGGAGAAAGTTCCTCTGGGTCTTCAGGCTTTATGCAAGCAGCAATCAGGGCTGCCCCAGACCAAACACTCAAGAAGATGAGTTGAGGGCAGTCAGGATTACTTATCTGCAGACCAGGAACTATGATATAGATGAGATTATATCTCTCCCCTTAGAGCAATTAAATGAACTGGCTAACATGGAAGTGTCAAGAGAGATGAAGGAAGCAGAAGATGCAAGGTTACTTATCCAATTCAAATAGGAGAAGAGACAGACTAGGTTAACATGCTCCAACTCTCTCCCCAGTTCAGGAAAGCCCTGTGCAAGAGGATGTGGCAACTACACAAGAACCTCAGGTAGACAAGGAAACAGATAGGCAAAACATGATCAACTACCTGAGTGCCACAGGTCTTTACCAGGCATCTGCACTTCTTCCCTTTTCCTTTGAGTACATTAAATTTGAGTATCTCAAACAGCTTAAACTTCAAGTGCTCAAAGAACAAAAGGCAACAAAGAAAAAGATGAGGGAAGAAGCTGCAAAGTCAAGAGCCATCATCCAAAAGAGTATGAAGAAGTCTGCTGACAGACAAAGGATGATGAGCTTCTTGAAGCTGTATGGATTATCTGAAAGGAGACTTGGCCCTATGTCTCTATCCACAATGGATGAGCATATCAGGGTAATCAAGCAGAAGATCAAGAGTGGAGAGCTGATTGACTTACACTCCCCTCCAAGTCAAATCCCACCTGAAGTGAAGGTTAAGGTTGAACAACCTGAGACAACACAACCTGGACCTCCTGCTGAGCCTCAGCAAGCTTCATCTTCTGATCTACAGCAGGGTCAAACTCCCTCTCCTTCTGAACCTGTGAGGGAGGAACACCCAACTGAGAAAGACAAGGATGATCAACAAGGTGCTGCAGACCAGTCTTCTCAGTTGAAGTCTTCTAAGAAAAAGAAGAGGATGGCTTCCAAACCAAAGACAAAGAAGAAGAAGCCTGAATCATCTACCTCTACACCTCAGGCTGAGTCAAATCAACCTGAGGAAGTGCATGAAGAGGCAGCCCAATCATCTCCAATTTCTTGTAGCTGAGAGACCCATCTTATCCTGGACCTTCACTACTAATCCAGAGAGATGGCATGTGATTAGAGATCAAGGTGTTGAGAATGTCTATACATGGCAAGACATAATCAACTTACCTCTGCATGATCTCTTTGAGATGAGAAGATATTATGAGGGTCTGAGTGATCCTGACCGTTTGATGAAGAAGGGTCCTAGTCATTATTATCCTAAAGACCACCAACATCTGAAGATCTTCTAAGTGTTTTGGCAGCATCCGCCTAGGGGAGTTTGTAAGGATTCCTATAAGTCTGATGCAGCCAAAACATCCAAAGTCTCTCTGCATGCATGCACTAAAAACAGAAGTAGAAATGCTTCGGAAGTTTTACACCATGCACTAGAAATATTCTAAGTGTAAAATCTTCCGAAGCCAAGACCAACATCTTCTGAAGCCAAAAGTGAAGTCTTCCGTAGCTTCAAAGACAAAGTCTTCCGAAGCCAAAGAGTGAAGACAGATTTCTTCCGAAGACTTTTAGAGACATGCCTTTATCTAATGTACTTTACCATAAAGCTGGACCACCTTTCCACTGCTACTCTGTAAAGTCACCAACTTACATGAGTTAGTGAAAAGGTCCATGCTTTTGGTAACTGTACATTGAGGTCTTGACTCCATGCTTTCTACTTTATGTACTTTTATCCCTTTTGTAATATATTATGATGTGAGCTATGGCATGTCATAGTCACAAGTCAAAAGGCAGATCTGCCTTTTGACTCTACATTTGATTTTGTAGTTGTCTAATCAATTGTATCTAGCTGGATTTCAGAGTATGGCTGGTTGTAGGATGTAGTATATGTATCTCAAGTACTTGTAACTTTCCTTGTATGCTTTGTAATATTTGTAATAGAACTTGAGAAGCAATATACAGCATTTTTGAAAACCAAATACTTGTGTTGTTTGCAATCTTGTTCTGTCTCATATTTACTTGTGTTCTTAGCATCTTTCATTAACAAGTTAACCAGTTCCCTATTTGATCTGTTAAGTGTTCTAAGCAACTCTCCTCATTGTGTTGTTGTGTTGTAAGTGCATACCCTTCACCGGTCCTGCATTGTTCACTAATTTCATAACATGAATTGCCACCGTTTATATACTTATGTATTGAAAACTATGGAAATCACCAACATTATGTTGACCTTTTATTTTTAACATGTTTCAGGAAACGTGCAAGTTTGATTGCCATCTTTGAAGCTTATTCACACCTAGGAATGGACCTAGTTAAATAAAGGCATGGACATGAAATATTTCTTTTATGCATGTTAATTTCTTTATTTGAGACTTATGTTTGTAATGTACCTTTGCAACTTATGAATAATATATTTGAGTTTATTAATAGCGTTATGTGGTTGTGAACGATCTTAACCCTCACATCTCGACGTTTCTGCCGTCAAGGTTGGGGTGTGACAACGAAGATGACAGCGAATTTGTTGGCAAAACTAGCTGCGAATCTGCTGATCTTGCAGCGAAATTAGGCAGAAATTAACCCCTTTGAGTGTTAACTTATCTACAGGCTGCGTAGTGTGACCCTTGCTTAGAAAGCTTGATTGAGAAGCTACTCATTGGTTCAGGTGAGTACTAGATCCCCTATTATAAAGGTTTTAAACTTGTTTGGGGCTGGAAATGCATACCAAATTTTCCCTTTAAATGACCAAGATTTTAAGAGGTTTTAACAGGAAGATCGATTTTTCTATAACAAAATGTACTATATAAATGTTTAGAAATAAAAATTTTTCGCGATGACCTGCCAGCACGGCCCCAGCCAGGGGCGTTGCCCCTTGGACCCCACTAGGGGTTGATGCCCCTAGGACCCTGCTGTCAGGGGTTGCCGCCCCCGAACCGCCGCTGTCCCGCCGAGGGTCGGTTATGTTCTATGATGACTTGTACTTGTTGTGTATGTGTATGGGAGTAAATGATATGTGATGATTACATGATGTTGCATGATGATGTGTGATGATGATATGTATGTTCATGTTATTCCTTCTTTGTGTTCTTTATTGCGTGGCTTTACATGGGATGGTTATGAAATGAATGTAAACTATTAAGTAATGAAGCGGAAGCTAATGATAATGAAAAAGGAACGTAAAGGATGAATGAATGCATGCATTAACGAAAGGATGAATGTAAAGTCTTGCAAGCAAATGAAAGGAGGTGCCCAACTCTAAAATGTTGTTAGCTCAACTGTGTGTGGTTTAGCTAACCCGTAAGGATACGCACACGGGTCTAGTCTTTGTGACTGACCAAACGTATGGGATCCTTGTCGCTTGCCCCGGTACTGGTGCCAGGCTATGTGCGTAATGTTAGGGGTCTATTTATAGACTTCGGCCCTGTACTCGCTCCGTGCCTACGTTTGGGGTGTAGCTTATGACATTGGTCCGGATGAGAAGTAAATGTTAATGAATGAACGAATGATAACGAGTAACGTGCGATGAAGTATGATAATGAAAGATAATATTAAGATTATCTATGTGTACGTATGATGCATGATCGCGAACGAAAGTAATGAACGGTTGTAAACGGATATAAAGTATTTTATTTATAAAACTAGAACTCACTCAGCAACGCTGACTTTTATGTATGCTGAGGATGGCACGGGCGCAGCTACTTAGCAAGTTTTTGGGGTGGCATCCTTTTTATATAACGATGATGTTTTTGTGATGTAATGCAAAGAAATGATAGTTTTGTAATGGATGACAATGTTGTATTATTTTGCAAGAGCAATTATTTATAAATGGTTTTAAGTTATTCCGCTGCGATGTATTTAGCAAATTTATAGGTATGTTTTATGTTTATGTGCGATGATTGTCCAACTGTGAGCGTCCCGAGAACGGGGCCTTACAAGTTGGTATCAGAACCAAAGTTTAAGAGAAATGGGTAAATATTTTCAAAAACCTAAACTTAAACTGAGAATGGGACAAAATGGAAGGATGCCAGTCCGAGTAGCTATGTGCCATCAGGTATTTTCTGTAACGTTAACCGGTATTACGAGCGCATATTATGTGATTTATGTGCCTTTAGTAGATTTAGATACTGATGTAGTGAGGATTGGAAATGCTTGGGTATGAAGAGTAAAGTAAGTGGCTAATCACAATTGGCCACTGTAATTAGGGATTTACTATACTTGACATAAACTGAGCTACTACCTTGAATGACCATGTTGGTGTTTGGATCTTATAGTGTGTTTGAGGATGGCTGGAGGTAGATCTTCAAAGGCTTCTCGAGGTGGAGGCCGAGGTGGACGTGGTGTTGGGCCACGGGTCACAAGAGGAAGGGCTAGGGCTGAAGAGATGGCCCATGAGGAGCCCGAGACCCCTCATCCGGAGGGTGGTGACGAGAGTGCTAACCTAAGGGCCTCAGTGAAGGAGGCCGTGGTGGAGGAAGTTCACCAGGTCATGCAGACGATCCTGTCGTTTGTGGTGACCGAGGTGATCAAGGCGGTGAGGGAAGGAGAGAGGAAGGAAAGGAGGAGACCCGCGGGGGAAAGGGAATGACCGGAGACCGAGACGGTTGTTTCTAGTGAAGGGGAGGAAGAGGAAGAGGAGTCTGTGCAAGAAACTGCACGAGACTATAACTACGCGGCATTTCAAAGATGCAAGCCCCCTACTTTTGATGGCAATGGCACCGCTGCTGCTGCTCACCGATGGGTGAGAGAGATGGAGGCGGTACTTGATATCAGCAAGTGCCGGGAAGACCAGAAGGTGAAGTTCGCTACCCACTCATTCATGGACTCGGCCTTGTGCTGGTGGGACAATATTGTCCAGGCTGAGGGCAGCAGGGCAATCTGGAGGATGAGGTGGAATGAGCTGAAAAAGTTGGTAATTGAGGAGTTCTGTCCTCACAGGGAGCTCAGCAAGGTGGAAAGGGAGTTCCTGCAGCTAGAGGCGGGAACCATGACGCATCAGCAATACACACCAAATTCAACGAAATGGCACGGTTGGTGCCGGATCAGGTGACGCCTGTGTCACGGAAGATCAAGAGATATATCCAGGGCCTACCGGCGGACATTCGTAGGCACATGATCGCCGCCCGGCCAGGTACTTTCAGGTCGGTGGTTGACCTGGCTGGAAGGCTATATAATGAGCGAGAGGTGGTGGTGGCTGAGGTGAACAAGAAAGGTGGTGGTGACCAGAACTAGAATAGGAAACGGTTTGGACGTGGCGGGGCCACTCCAAACAATAAGGTTGCGAGGGTGGATGACCGGCTTGTGGTCACACCCAGTGCGGGGTCGAAGAAGTGTGGTAAGTGCAGGAAGGAGCACACAGGAGAGTGTAGATGGGGATCGAATGTCTATTTCAGGTGTGGGAGGACAGGACATGTGGTGAAGAGTTGCAGGGTGAGGAGGTGTTATAACTGTGGCGAGGAGAGCCACATGAGCCGGGACTGCAAGAAGCCGAGGGCTGAGAGTTCCGGAGCGAAAAAGATGACCGGGACAGAAGGGCAGAAGGCGAGCGCCCGAGCCTTCACGATGACTCGGGAGGAGACTAGGACGGATCCCGATGTTGTGTCAGGTACCTTTCTAGTAAACCAAACTCTTGCCTCCGTGTTATTTGATTCTGGTGCTAGTAGGAGTTTCATTTCTGCTGTCTTTTGTGCTAAGTTGCCCATTAGGAGTAGAATTATTGATGAGCCCTTCAATGTAGAAACTACCATAGGTATGTCTACCAGGATTTCTGACATGATAAAAGGCTGTGACATAGAACTAGAAGGTCATAAGTTTCCTGTTAGACCGTTCGTGATGACCTTAGGCGCGTTCGATGTAGTCCTCGGAATGGATTGGTTGGCGGACTACGAGGCGAACATTGTGTGTCGCAAGAAGATGATCCGATTGACAGCGCCTGACGGGAGTTTAGTGATGATCTACGGTGACCGAGTCACTACGATTCCGAAGGTGATTTCGATGGCGGTGGCAGGAAAGTGCATGAGACGTGGATGTAGTGCCTACTTTGCCTACGTGAAGGATGTGGATACGTCAACACCACAATTGTCCGATGTACCGGTTGTGTGTGACTTCCCAGACGTGTTTCCATATGATTTACCAGGTGTGCCACCGGACCGCGAAATCAAATTTCAGATTGACTTGTTGCCCGGTGCCCAACCGGTAGCTAAGGCACCGTATCGGTTGGCTCCGACTGAGATGAAAGAACTGATGGAGCAATTGCAGGAGTTGCTTGATAAGGGGTTCATTAGATCGAGTATCTCTCCTTGGGGTGCTCCGGTCTTATTCGTGAAGAAGAAGGACGGTAGTATGAGGATGTGCATTGACTAACGTGAGTTGAACAAGTTGACGGTGAAGAATCGGGTATCCATTGCCGAGGATTGATGACTTGTTTGAGCTGCTCCAAGGTGCCAGTTGGTTCTCAAGGATAGATCTTCGGTCTGGTTACCATTAGTTGAAGGTGAAGGAGCAAGATATTCGTAAAACAGTTTTTCGCACGCGTTATGGACACTACGAGTTTCTCGTTACGTATTTTGGTTTAACTAACGCGCCAGCTGCTTTTATGGACTTGATGAATCGAGTGTGCCGGCCGATGTTGGATAAATCAGTGATTGTGTTTATTGATGATATCCTGATTTACTCGAGGAGCGAAGAGGAGCATGACGGTCACATTCGGGAAGTGTTGGAGACGCTTAGAAGGGAGTAAATATATGCTAAATTCTCCAAGTGCGCGTTCTGGTTGCGCGAAGTTCAGTTCTTGGGTCACGTGGTGAATCCCGAGGGGATCATGGTAGACCCGGCAAAGGTGGAGGCGGTGATGCAATGGAAGTCTCCAAAGACGCCATCCGAAATCCGTAGTTTCTTGGGGTTGGCGGGCTATTATAGAAGATTCATCCAAGACTTCTCTAAGATAGATTCCCCATTGACTAAGTTGACCCGTAAGGATGTGAAGTTTGTATGGGGTCAAGATCAAGAGAAGGAAGCGAGGACTTGGTGGTCTATTCAGATGCTTCTTACTCGGGGTTGGGTTGCGTGTTGATGCAGAGAGGAAAGGTTATAGCCTACGCATCCTGACAACTAAAGGTTCATGAAGTTAATTACCCTACTCATGACTTGGAGTTAGCGGCTGTGGTCTATGCATTGAAGATTTGGAGGCACTACCTATACGGGACGAAGTGCACCATCTTCACCGACCACAAGAGCTTGAAGTACTTCTTCAAGTAGAAAGATTTGAATATGAGGCAGAGGCGATGGTTGGAGCTCATAAAGGATTATAATTGCGAGATCCATTACCATCCGGGCAAGGCCAACGTAGTGGCAGATGCCCTTAGCCGAAAGGAGAGACCCGAGCCGATTCGGGTGAAGGCTTATCAGTTGATCATGACCTCTGATGTGATGACGCAGGTTAAGGAGTTTCAAGATGAGGCCTTGAAGGAAGATCGTCTTAACTCTGAAAGGATGAGAGGTCTAGTCGTGGAGTTGGGTGAAAACACACTTGGTGTTAGAATCCGATTCAGGCGGATGTGGATTCTTTGTTATGGGGATCTATGTGGAAGGATCATGGATGAGGCTCATAAGACTCGATACTCCATTCATCTCGGTGCTACGAAGATGTATCAAGACATGAAGAAAGATTATTGGTGGTCGGGTATGAAGCATGACGTAGTGGAGTACGTGAGTAAGTGCTTTACTTGTTTGCAAGTGAAAGCGGATCATCAGAAGCCATACGGGAAGATCCAACCTTTGGATTGTCACACCCCCGCTAAAAGCATAAACACGGGGATGTAACGAGACAGGATCGTCACAACACATGGTAAACAATAGAGATGCAATATAAGTAATGATGACAAAGCGTGTCACGACGACACCCGACACAAAGGAGACTTGTGTCGTGTTTAGTCAATATTCACGACAACATAGCCATAAGCATAACACGATAGATGATTCACGTAATCAAATGAAGATAACATTGTAATGTAATTCCCTCAACCCGGGAACAAGTATCAAAGAATGATATTGTTTGATCAGGCTACAACAATGTTCCAAAATGAATGTTTGTCAAATATGTTTAGTCTCAAAAATGCATCCTAGGGTCTCCACTAAGGCAGCACACCTAGATCTTCAATTAGCATTGTAACCTGAAAAAGATATGCTCAAAATGGTCAACAAAATTATTGGTGAGCTCGCAGGTTTAAATAGTAAATAAGTAATTGATGTTGTATAGTAATTGTTGTGGAATACCGTGTATACAGTTATAAGTAAGCAAAATCACATGACAATGAGCTTTACAACCAAACCTAACGACGTACACACAGAATCTTGTCGGAATATATTCACCCAAGGGCCCGTTCCTGGCCAGTGTTGGTACTAACTAGTATACCAACAAACAAGGGTGGGGGTGTCAACCCAGTAGTACTACCAATACCTATCCGTCGGTTCCCACACTGGAATTAAATGGTTGCAAAGAAAGTACCACACAGCGAACTCAAGCATGTATCAGATAAGTACTCACAAAACAGTAACACGTTGATTCCAAGTATGTAAATTGTATGTAAGTTGTACAGCATAGAAAATGGGTGAGCATACTTTTCCCCCATATTTGTAAATGTTGAAATATTGTATAAGCGTAAAAAGGGGCCACGAAACTCACTTGTTAAGTGGTAAGTATGAATGATCAAAGTTCTCAAATGTAGTATGCAATGAACGGTCAAACACCTATTGACAGTTATTGTTAAACATTAATGATATGTATAAAGTAAATAGTAACGTTCGGTCGGTTCGGGTTGTATCGGTTCGGTCGCGTGTAACACACACAAGCAGACATACGCATTAGATCTTATGTAGATCCAAGTACCAGAAATCGTCACCATTGCCGACGATATTTGTGTAAAAGTTCCATTGTTATTAGAGAAGTATTTGGTAAATATTAGTAGTTACGAATCGGTTGTTGATAATTGTAAAATGTTAAGTTGATTTGATTTGGAATAACATTAGTAAGTTTGATAGTGTTGACTTTAACATTGTCATTAGCAATGGCAACCGTGTCGATGTCACCTTAACATCACACGACATACACACACCACACACAAGAAGGAATTCACACACAGCAACTTCAGTCGCACGACAGGACCAGACGCACGACTCAACACTCCATCCGCACGAATCAACCCTCATTCGTACGAATCAGCTTCATTCGTACGATTGAACCTTCATTCGTGCGACTCAGCATCCAGTCGTACCACACAGCACCCAACCGCACGACTCAACATCCATACACACGAATCAACCTTCATTCGTACGAATCAGCTCTCATTCATACGACTGAACCTCCATTCGTGCGACTAGGCATTCAGTCGTGCGATACACGCACAATCGCACACATTCATTCGGTCGCATTAACTCAATCGCACGCATTCATTCATCCGCAGGACTCAATCGCACGCATACACACAGTCGCATGACTCAGTCGCACGACATACCCAGTCGCACGATAGACACAATCGCATGACTCAGTCGCACGACTCACCCAGTCGCACGGCAGACCCAGTCGCGAGAACAGCAGAATCGCGACTGCAGAAGTGCAGAGCAGCCTTCGGCTGCTTCGTGCATGAGACTCACACCACAAGAACTTCCAGAAACACATTTTGCACACACCCAAACAAGAAGAACACGCAGAAAGACATCACACGCACCTACACGACCTCACGTGCTTGGGTTGGCCCCGAGCAGCCAAAACCCTAAAAGGACAGCAGAAACAAGCAAGAAAAGGGATGACCAAGGTCGTCTACCTGCAAGAATAGAGTAGACTCAGCTATAGCCGAGGTCTTGCCGGTGAAAACACGAAGAAATGGGGCGGTTCGGTGCAAGGAGGAGGAGAAAAGTGGAGAAGAATAAGATGAAGAAGAAAAGATAAAATGGAGGCTAGGGCTAGAATATGGGTATTTATACCCAACCCTAGTTTGGCAAAATATCACATTTGGTCCATGCACTTAGCCCCCGAGTTCCCAAATTTGTTTCGGTTGCAAACGACTTAAATAGGCTAGTTATATTAATGATGAAAATGTAATTAATGATATTGGTAACTTAAAAATGGTTTTATTAATGAAAATAATATTATATAAAAATGGTATAATTAGTTATGACGATGATGAAAATTGTAAAAGTTTTAAGGATAGCATACGTTTACGATGAGATCACATGAATAAAGACGATAAAGCAAGTATAATATCCAGACGAATAGTTTATAAGGATGAGGAATGAACGTTCAAGAATAGTTAACGGAAACCGCGTTAATTGACGGACCTTGTGGTGACGGATGTCACAGTATCCCCCAGTTGAGAGAATTTCGTCTCGAAATTCAGCTGGAGTTAGATCCAAGAGTGACATCCTCGAATAGATGTGGATATTTGAGTTTCATCTGGTCTTCCTGTTCCCATGTAAACTCTGGCCCTCGTTTTGAATTCCATCTTACGCGAACAATTGGTATTCTACTACGCTTCAATTGCTTGACCTTTCGATCCATGATCTCAAGGGGTTCCTCGACAAAATGAAGCTTTTCGTCAATCTTGATTTCCTCAATTGGTACGTGAAGGGATTCGTCAGCCAAACACTTCTTGAGCTTCGACACGTGGAAAGTATCATGTACACCGCTAAGTTCTTGTGGCAACCTTAATCGGTAAGCCACTGGACCGATTCTTTCTGTAATCTCGAATGGCCCTACATATCTTGGGGCTAACTTCCCTCTCTTTCCAAATCGAACGATTCCTTTCCAAGGAGAGACTTTAAGTAAAACCCGATCCCCAATGTTGAATTCTAGAGGCTTCCGACGGTTGTCGGCATAGCTCTTTTGGCGATCTCTGGCAGCTTTTAGTCGGTCTTTGATTTGAAAGATCTTGTAGGTTGTTTCTTGAATTATCTCTGGGCCTGTTAACTGACTTTCACCAATCTTGGCCCAACAAACGGGTGATCTGCATTTTCTTCCATATAACGCTTCGAACGGAGCACATCCAATGCTTGTATGGTAGCTGTTGTTGTAAGAGAACTCGATCAGCGGTAGATGAGTGTCCCAACTACCACCAAAGTCGATTACACACGCCCTCAGCATGTCTTCTAGCATTTGTATAGTTCGTTCACTTTGGCCATCTGTCTGAGGGTGATAGGCGGTACTCATATCTAATCGAGTGCCCATCGCTTTCTGCAATGTCTGCCAAAATCGTGAAGTAAATCGGCTGTCACGGTCGGATATAATCGACACCGGTACTTCGTGTCTTGTCACGACCTCCTTGATGTACAATCTCGCCAACTTATCCATTTTGTAGTTTTCTCGGATCGGCAAGAAAGAAGCTGACTTCGTCATCCGATCCACTACGACCCATATCGAGTCATGCCCGCTGCTCGTTCTAGGGAGTTTGGTAATAAAATCCATGGCTATGTTCTCCCATTTCCACTCGGGAATCTCAGGTTGCTGTAATAATCCTGATGGTTTCTG
Organism: Flaveria ramosissima; assembly: GCA_025215565.1. Classification (NCBI taxonomy): domain Eukaryota; kingdom Viridiplantae; phylum Streptophyta; class Magnoliopsida; order Asterales; family Asteraceae; genus Flaveria; species Flaveria ramosissima. Next base: position 28,275,318 of record CM046034.1, read on the forward strand.
GTGTTCAGCTTTAACTTTCGAGCATGTTAAGCATCTGCTTACGTACATAGCAATGTCTTTCTACATGCCTGGCCACCAGTACAGATCTTTGAGATCGTGGTACATCTTGTCTGCACCAGGATGAACAGAGTATCGCGTCTTGTGCGCTTCATCCATGACTAAGGTACGTACACCTCCCCATCTGGGTACCCATATACGAACCATGAAGTACTGTATACCATCATCCTTGCAACACATTTGTTTATCCAACCCTCGAAATTCTTCTCCCGCAAGGTTTTCTTCTTTCAATGCCTCACTTTTGCAATTTGGATCTGAGCTTTCAAATTCGTTTGAATAGTCAGTCCCAACGCTTGAGCACGTAGTGGTTTCACGCGTTCTTTGCGGCTTGAAGCATCAGCTACCACGTTAGCTTTCCCCGGATGATACCAGATTTCACAATCGTAGTCACTAGAAGCTCTACCCAACGTCGCTGACGCATATTAAGTTCGTTCTGATCCAGGATATGTTGGAGGCTCTTATGATCTATGTAGATGATGCATTTGGTTCCATACAGGTAATGCCTCCATATCTTAAGTGCAAATACTACAGCGCCCAACTCAAGATCATGAGTTGTATAGTTCTTTTCGTGCACCTTAAGTTGTCGCGAAGCGTAGGCAATCACCTTATCCTTCTGCATTAGCACACATCCTAATCCTTGATGTGAAGCATCGCAGTACACCACAAAATCATCAGTTCCGTCTGGGAGGGACAATCGATGTGTTGCACAACTTCTCTTTCAACGTCTGGAACGCTTGTTCTTGTGCATGTCCCCAATCAAACTTCTTGTCTTTTTGAGTCAGCAGAGTTAACGGTTGAGCGATCTTTGAAAAATTCGCGATGAAGCGACGATAGTATCCGGCCAATCCTAAGAATTGCCGTATTTCTGATGGTGTCTGGGGTGCATCCCATTTCTTCACTACTTCAATCTTACCGGGATCTACAAGAATCCCATACTCGTTCACCACATGACCCAAAAACTTCACTTCTCGCAACCAGAATTCACACTTCGAGAACTTGGCGAAAAGTTTCTCTAACCGTAGCAGTTCCAGTATTGCCCGAAGGTGTTCTTAGTGATCCTCTTTCGATTGGGAGTAGATAAGTATATCGTCTATGAATACGATCACAAACTTATCCAAGTAAGGTTTACACACCCGATTCATTAGGTCTATAAACACAGCTGGTGCGTCAGTCAGCCCGAACGGCATGACCAAGAACTCATAGTGCCCATAACGAGTTCTAAATGTTGTTTTCGGTATGTCATCCTCGAAAACCCTTAGTTGATGATATCCAGAGCGAAGGTCGATCTTGGAGAAATACGAAGCTCCCTGCAACTGATCAAACAGATCGTCGATCCTGGGGAGAGGATATCGATTCTTCACGGTTAACTTGTTCAACTCACGGTAATCGATGCACATTCGGAACGACCCGTCTTTCTTCTTGACAAATAATACCGGTGCTCCTCATGGTGAGTGACTCGGCCGGATAAAACCATTCTCCAGTAGTTCCTGCAACTGACTAGATAACTCTTGCATTTCTGATGGTGCTAACCGATATGGCGTCTTTGCTACCGGTGCAGCTCCAGGAACCAACTCTATACGAAATTCCACCTGTCTTGGAGGTGGCAAACCAGACAAGTCATCGGGAAATACATCTGGGTAGTCCCGTACCACTGGAATATCTACTAATTTCCTATCCTCTTCCTTCTTCTCTACCACATGAGCCAGAAACGCATAGCACTGCTTTCGTAAACTTCGGCGTGTTTTCATGCAAGAGATAAGCTTTAAGTTTCTTCCCGGTCGTTCTCCTTGAATCTTGAGTACCTCCTCGCTTGGCATGGGGATTCGTATTACTTTGTCCCGGCAAACAATCTCAACTCCGTGTTTCGACAACCAATCCATTCCCACGATCACGTCGAAACTTCCTAACTCAAAGGGTATCAAATCTATATCGAATGCATGGTTCTCCAATATCATCAAGCACTTCCTAATAATCTCATCGGCCTGAACAACCTTACCATTGGCAATTTCTACAGAGTAATTAGTTTCTAGCCTACTAGGACTCAAATCAAGTAGATGCACAAATTCAGAAGATATAAAGCTATTGTCTGCTCCAGTATTAAATAATATAGATGAGAAGTTATTATTGAGTAAGTGCGTACCCGTGACAACATTCGGGTCCTGACGGGCATCGTTGGCTCCAATGACAAATGCACGTCCCCGAGCTGCATTTCCTTGATTTGTCGGGCCTTGATTTCCAGCTATGGCCATTACCTGCTGCTGGTTGTTCCCTTGTTGACTCGGCGCCCGATTCAGTCTAGGGCACATGTTTCTGTAGTGATCAGGGCCTCCACACTCATAACAGACCCTGGCATTCCCGGCAGGGTTAACCGCGTTGACCGGTGCCACCAGATTCGACGCCACTCTACAGTCTTTTGCTAGATGCCTCGGGCGTCTACAGTTCACGCACACCCGACACGGCATTCCTGGCGGATGATGGAAGTTGCACCTATCACATTTGGGGTGCGGCCCAATGTACTCTCTTTTGCCATGTGTCACGGCCACAAAATTTCTGGTTGTCTTGGCCCTTTTGTCAAATTTCTCGGCACTCGACCGGCTCGTTTCCCTAACATCCTTTCTTTTCTCTACTCCTCTTCCCAAGACCCATGTTTTCACCATCTCGTCTGTCAGAGCGCTGGCCTCCAGAATTGCGCTCTGGATCGTAGGAGAAGCAGCTGCTGTTACCATCGCTTGGATTTGAGGCGCAAGTCCTCAAATATACCTCTCGATCCTCTTTGATTCCGGAGTGACCAGATGTGGAACCAATCTTGCCAACTCATGAAAACGGTCAGTGTATGCTGCGTGCCCAGCCCCCACCATAGCATGATTCCAGAATTCATGCTCCAGTTTCTACATCTCATTGAGGGGGCAGTATTCCTCGGTGATCAATGCCTTAAACTCATCCCACGACATCTGCATTGCCGATTCTCTTCCCTAGGCTGAACCTGGGTGTTCCACCAAGTTAGTGCTTTGCCCTGTAGTGACCACGTGGCATACTTGATTTTCTAGCTATCGAGGCACTCACTAATATCGATCACTGCCTCCATCTTCTCCAGCCATCTGGTTAGGGCTATCGCTCCACCCTTCCCATCAAATTCTTTCGGTTTGCAGGCCACAAACTCCTTGTACGAACACCCCCTTCTAGCATTAACAACCCGAGTCTCATTACCGGCTGTTCCACCATTCCCGGTTTCCTGTACTTTTGTTCCCAGTCGGGTTCCCATTACCTACTTCAGTTTCAATCCCACCTTGACCTCTTTCTCTATTATCCTTGTTATCATTGCCACCATCCCCATGGGGGTGGTGTTGCTGAAGTGCATCGCTCACTTGGGCCACTTAGTCAGAATCAGTGCGGCCAGTTGTTGAGCGATCAAAGCTGCCATATCAGAGTTTCCTGTTCCCTGATTATTACTGGCAGGGCCATCACTTGCTCTGGGTGCTCTACCCCTGCCTCTGCCTCTGCCCCTCGGGGCTTCACTTCCGCCACTGTTGCTGCGGGTAACTCTTCGAGGCGGCATTTTTCTAATCATAAAAGTAGTAAACACATAAGCTTTAACCATTTCAAATTATATTGTCCACATTGTTCATCAAAGTCCAGCATTCCAAGCTAATATCACACTTATAGTCACCACACATCACAGGCAAGTCGTGTAGTTCTCACACCATGAATTGATAATGTCCCAACAATAGTCCATCATAACAATTGTAAATCCATGTATATAATCACGTTTAGTCTAGCGAAGGTTGCTATCTCCTCCTCTTTCGAGGTTTCAGACATAACCTCCTCAGGGTCAATCTCAATGTCCAAGGTCAAGCGCAATAGCATGATCTGTGAAGATCTCTTCGGGTTCAATACCCGAATTTGATAAACCAACTCGGCGCGCAGAGGGAACGGAAGATCCAATAGAAGCATCCCATAAAGAGTGAGCACAAGGGCTCTCTCACAGGGTGAAAAGATCACAAAACAGATAGATAAACGAATCAAGTAAAGAGGAACACATACATGAGATATAAAATGCACACAGATCCTAGCATGCAAATCTACATGAAGGTTCCTAGGTTATAGTCTAGGTCAAGTGAATTGCCTAATTCTCTATAACCAATGGCTCTGATACCAATCTGTCACACCCCCGCTAAAAGCATAAACACGGGGATCTAACGAGACGGGATCGTCACAACACATGGTAAACAATAGAGATGCAATATAAGTAATGATGACAAAGCGTGTCAAGACGACACCCGACACAAAGGAGACTTGTGTCGTGTTTAGTCAATATTCACGACAACTTAGCCATAAGCATAACATAATAGATGATTCACGTAATCAAATGAAGATAACATTGTAATGTAATTCCCTCAACCCGGGAACAAGTATCAAAAGAATTATATTGTTTGATCAAACTACAACAATGTTCCAAAATGAATGTTTGTCAAATATGTTTAGTCTCAAAAATGCACCCTAGGGTCTCCACTGAGGCAGCACACCTAGATCTTTAATTAGCATTGTCACCTGAAAAGATATGCTCAAAATGGTCAATAAAATTATTGGTGAGCTCGCAGGTTTAAATAGTAAATAAGTAATTGATGATGTATAGTAATTGTTGTGGAATACCGTGTATACAGTTATAAGTAAGCAAAATCACATGACAATGAGCTTTACAACCAAACCTAACGACGTATACACAGAATCTTGTCGGAATATATTCACCCAAGGGCCCGTTCCTGGCTAGTGTTGGTACTAACTAGTATACCAACAAACAAGGGTGTGGGTGTCAACCCAGTAGTACTACCAATACCTATCCGTCGGTTCCCACACTGAAATTAAATGGTTGCAAAGAAAGTACCACACAGCGAACTCAAGCATGTATCAGATAAGTACTCACAAAACAGTAACACATTGATTCCAAGTATGTAAATTGTATGTAAGTTGTACAGCATAGAAAATGGGTGAGCATACTTTTCCCCCATATTTGTAAATGTTGAAGTATTGTATAAGCGTAAAAAGGGGCCACGAAACTCACTTGTTAAGTGGTAAGTATGAATGATCAAAGTTCCCAAATGTAGTATACAATGAACAGTCAAACACCTATTGACAGTTATTGTTAAACATTAATGATATGTATAAAGTAAATAGTAACGTTCGGTCGCTTTGGGTTGTATCGGTTCGGTCGCGTGTAACACGCACAAGCAGACATACGCATTAGATCTTATGTAGATCCAAGTACCAGAAATCGTCACCATTGCTGACGATATTTGTGTAAAAGTTCCATTGTTATTAGAGAAGTATTTGGTAAATATTAGTAGTTACGAATCGGTTGTTGATAATTGTAAAATGTTAAGTTGATTTGATTTGGAATAACATTAGTAAGTTTGATAGTGTTGACTTTAACATTGTCATTAGCAATGGCAACCGTGTCGATGTCACCTTAACATCACACGACATACACACACCACACACAAGAAGGAATTCACACGCAGCAACTTCAGTTGCACGACAGGACCAGACGCACGACTCAACACTCCATCTGCACGAATCAACCTCATTCGTACGAATCAGCTTCATTCGTACGATTGAACCTTCATTCGTGCGACTCAGCATCCAGTCTTACCGCACAGCACCCAACTGCACAACTCAACATCCATACGCACGAATCAACCTTCATTCATACAAATCAGCTCTCATTCGTACGATTGAACCTCCATTCGTGCGACTAGGCATTCAGTCGTGCGATACACGCACAATCGCACAAATTCATTCGGTCGCATTAACTTAATCGCACGCATTCATTCATCCACAGGACTCAATCGCATGCATACACATAGTCGCACGACTCAGTCGCATGGCACACCCAGTCGCACAACTCAGTCGCACGATAGACGCAGTCGCACGACTCACCCAGTCGCACGGCAGGCCCAGTCGCAAGAACAGCAGAATCATGACTGTAGAAGTGTAGAGCAGCCTTCGCTACTCCGTGCACGGGACTCACACCACATGGACTTCCAGAAACACATTTTGCACACACCCAAATAAGAAGAACACGCAGAAAGACATCACACGCACCCACACGACCTCATGTGCTCGGGTTGGCCCCGAGCACCCGAAACCCTAAAAGGACAGCAAAAACAAGCAAGAAAAGGGACGACCAAGGTCGTCTACCTGCAAGAATGGAGTAGACTCAGCTTTAGCCGAGGTCTTGCCGGTGAAAACGCGAAGAAACGAGGCGGTTCGGTGCAAGGAGGAGGAGAAAAGTGGAGAAGAAGAAGATGAAGAAGAAAAGATAAAATGGAGGCTAGGGCTGGAATATGGGTATTTATACCCAGCCCTAGTTTGGCAAAATGTCACATTTGGTCCCTGCACTTAGCCCCCGAGTTCCCAAATTTGTTTCGGTTGCAAACGACTTAAATAGGCTAGTTATATTAATGATAAAAATGTAATTAATGATATTGGTAACTTAAAAATAGTTTTATTAATGACAATAATAGTATATAAAAATGGTACATATAGTGATGACGATGATGAAAATTGTAAAAGTTTTAAGGATAGCATACGTTTACGATGAGATCATAAGAATAAAGACGATAAAGCAAGTATAATATCTACACGAATAGTTTATAAGGATGAGGAATGAACGTTCAAGAAAAGTTAACGGAAACCGCGTTAATTGACGGACCTTGTGGTGAAGGATGTCACATGGATATACCCGAGTGGAAGTGGGAGCATATCACCATTGACTTTATTACGAAGTTACCACGTACCGCGAAGGGGTATGATGCCATATGGGTGATAGTTGATCGACTAACGAAGAGTGCTCACTTCCTGCCGATCCGTGAAACGTATTCCTCTGAGAGACTCGCAGTTCTATTCATCAAAGAGATTGTAGCTCGTCATCGTATAAAGGTGTCTATTGTGTCTGATAGTGACACTCGGTTTACATCTAAGTTTTGGAAGAGATTTCATGATGCGATAGGGACGAGGTTACATATCAGCACAGCTTATCATCCCCAAACGGATGCTCAATCGGAAAGGACTATTCAGACGCTTGAGGATATGCTTCGTGCATGCGTCATAGATTTGGAGGAAGTTGGGACAACCACTTACCGTTAGCTGAGTTCTCATATAACAATAGTTATTATGCCAGCATTGGTATGCCCCCATATGAGATGTTATACGGTAGGAGATGTAGAACACCAGCTTGTTGGGGTGATATTGGCCATAAAGAGTTAGGGAGCGTCGAGGTGATTGAGGCTACGACTGAGAAGCTGGAAAAGATCAAGGCCTTTATGAAGGCAGCTAAGGATATGCAAAAGTCGTACGCCGACAAGAGATGTAGACCGATTGAGTTCAAGGTGGGGGATAGGGTTATGTTAAAAGTCTCACCTTGGAAGGGCATCATTCGGCTAGAAAGTGGGGCAAGTTGAGCCCGAGATATATAGGGCCTTTTCGAATCATTGCCCGAGTAGGAGAGGTGGCCTATAGGTTGGAGTTGCCTGATGAGTTAAGTGGAATTCACCCGACATTCCATGTATCTCATCTGCGGAAGTGTTTAGCCGGTGAAGATATGGTTGTACCACTGGAGGAAATTGAAGTAGATGAACGGCTCAATTATGTGGAGCAACCAGTGGCGATCATCGATCGTAAAGAGAAGAGGCTAAGGAATAAAGTGGTTCTACTTGTGCGAGTACAGTGGAAGCACGGGAAGGGGTTAGAGTCCACTTGGGAAATTGAGAAGGAGATGAGGCAGCATTACCCTCAACTATTCAACGACTAACAGGTTTCGAGGATGAAACCTAAATAAGGGGGGTGGACTTGTAACGCCCGAAATAAAGTCACAACGATCCAAATAATAATAATGGGTTTAGACGGATTATTTAATGTAAATAAGATGGAAATCGGTTATAGACCGAGTTAACCTTCCAGGTTACGGGTTGGACGAGTTTGAGGTCCGGGAATGCTTGGTATATATAAACGGATCAGCAAGAGCCACTCTCATTTGCAACTCAACACCCAACTATTAGAGAGAGAGTGTAGAGAGAGAAAGTGGAGAGAAAGTAATGATCCAAGGCTCGGTTGATCAAGAGATTGAAGATCGGTGTTTGTGGGCATCCAAACAACAAGAAAAGACCAAGAATCTAGGTAAAAAACATCGTTTAATCATTTCTTTAAGAGTAAATTCGGATTCTAGGGTTTGGGTTTTTGGAAGTGGTAAAGAATCGTCCAAAACTTACGTTTTTGTGTAAGAAAACATGTAAAAGCTTAGATATAGCTTCATGGATGATAAACCAAGGTTTTGGGTGTAAAAGATTGAATTTTTGGGTTAAAAATGGATTGATTAGTAATTTCAGCCCGTTCTGCGAAACTGGGTGTTCATCCAGCGAAATTATGCAGTCTTCCAGCGAAACTATGGATCTTCCAGCGAAACTATAGTTTCGCAGATATATTCGCAGAATTGAATTTCCAACGAAAGTTGGGCGAAACTGGCAGCGAAGATGATAGCGAAACTGGCAGCGAAGCTGAAGCGAAACTGCTGGCGAAACTAGCAGCATATCTGCTGATCTTGCAGCGAAATTAGGCAGAAATTAACCCCTTTGAGTGTTAACTTATCTGCAGGCTGCGTAGTGTGACCCTTGCTTAGAAAGCTTGATTGAGAAGCTACTCATCGGTTCAGGTGAGTTCTAGATCCCCTATTTTAAAGGTTTTAAGCTTGTTTGGGGCTGGAAATGCATACCAAATATACGTTTTAAATGACCAAGATTTTAAGAGGTTTTAACAGGAAGATCGATTTTTCTATAACAAAATGTGCTATATAAATGTTTAGAAATAAAAATTTTCGCGCTGACCTGGCAGCACGGCCCCAGCCAGGGGCGTTGCTCCTTGGACCCCACTAGGGGTTGCTGCCCCTAGGACCCCGCTGTCAGGGACTGCTGCCCCCGAACCGCCGCTGTCCTGCCGAGGGTCTGTTATGTTCTATGATGACTTGTACTTGTTGTGTATGTGTATGGGATTGAATGATATGTGATGATTATATGATGTTGCATGATGATGTGTGATGATGATATGTATGTTCATGTTATTCCTTCTTTGTGTTCCTTATTGCGTGGCTTTACGTGGGATGGTTATGAAATGAATGTAAAGTATTAAGTAATGAAAGGGGAAGCTAATGATAATGAAAGAGGAACGTAAAGGATGAATGAATGCATGCATTAACGAAAGGATGAATGTAAAGTCTTGCAAGCAAATGAAAGGAGGTGCACAACTCTAAAATGTTGTTAGCTCAACTGTGTGTGGTTTAGCTAATCTGTAAGGATACGCACACGGGTCTAGTCGTTGTGACTGACCAAACGTATGGGATCCTTGTCGCTTGCCCCGGTACTGGTGCCAGGTTATGTGCGTAATGTTAGGGGTCTATTTATAGACTTCGGCCCAGTACCCGCTTCGTGCCTACGTTTGGGGTGTAGCTTATGACATTGGTCCGGATGAGAATTAAAGGTTAATGAATGAACGAATGATGACGAGTAACGTGTGATGAAGTGTGATAATGAAAATAATATTAAGATTATCTATGTGTACGTATGATGCATGATCGCGAACGAAAGTAATGAACAGTTGTAAATGGATATAAAGTATTTTATTTATAAAACTAGAACTCACTCAACAACACTGACTTTTATGTATTTTCCAGTTGGCAGTTAATGATTGCTGAGGATGGCACGGGCGCAACTACTTAGCAAGTTTTGGGGTGGCATCCATTTTATATAACGATAGTGTTTTTGTGATGTAATGCAAACAAATGATATTTTTGTAATGGATGACAATGTTGTATTATTTTGCAAAAGCAATTATTTATATATGAAATGGTTTTAAGTTATTCTGCTGCGATGTATTTAGCAAATTTAAAGGTATGTTTTATGTTTATGTGCGATGATTGTTCAACTGTGAGCGTCCCGGGAACGGGGCCTTACAACATGAAGAACTAATGATACAGTTATGTCAATGTTAAAGATGAATTAGACTCCCGTCAGGGTTACTTAATTCCATAAATTTTTAAAAAGTTAACACAATAAACAAATTATAACCATCTCAACTTGCGTAAAAGAGACAAAACTATAACTACCCTTCAGATCATGAACATCAAATCCCAATTACAAAATCAACTCATAACCAATGACAAGAGAGATTAATGACATATACCATGGTTTTCTCAAACATAAGCATAAGGATGCATATTTACCCAATTCTACTAAACCCTTAACCTTTATTCACCATTTCTAGTAAAATATAACAAAATTACAGACAGAAGATGCAATCATATACATAAATCTTGTAAGAACATGAGGTTTTTCAACATAACATGCTTACAACACCCACAAGGTTGAACATTTCATCAAACTTGAACAAATACACATAATCATTGAAGAATAATCAAGTTTTATCATGACATTAACATAAAGAACACCAAAAATTATGTACAAGTTGTTAAATCATGCTAAGTTTTATCTAATCCAAGTGATAAATAGAGTTTAGCCCATAAGCTTACAAAAAACACACCCAAACTCAAAAACATGAAAGAACTTATACTAGATCTAGAGGAATTCAAATTAATTTTGAATGGAACTGGGATGGATGATGTTAGATCTTTCTTGAAAGTGTGAAATCTTCAATCTTGTCCTTCAAATCTCCTAAAAACTCTTGAGAAATGCTCAAAACCACCTACGGGTTTGAGGGAGGCTATGGTTTTGAAAGAAATGAAAGTTATGTTGGAAACGATGTGTTTTGGGGTTATAAACCTGTTTTCTACCCGAATATGAACATATCTGAAGTGATATGACCATATTCAACTTTAGAAATGAATTATTTGAATTTTGACAGCTTATATGACCATATTTAGCTTTGATATGGTTATATCAGAAAACACTTCTCCACTTGAACTTATTCAAATCTTGGGTTTTCTTCACAAAAATTACCGAGCTTCATCCGATAACTACAAAATTCAAATTAAACACAAATGAGTGTCTAAATTATGAATTTTTTAATATAAAAATGACTTAAAGTGCAAAGAAAGATATATTATAAACATATATAATTATTAACATATCACGTTGTCCGATCACTATACATACATAAGGATCCTTACCTTCCCCATGCGGAGTGTGAAGAAGTATCAAGCTTAAGCGTGATCAGTGCAACAATGTTTCTTGTTATTATTACGAGACATGGTATTGCATTTATTAGCACATGTGCTAGTGAACTATAGTTTTAATCAAACACGTTGCACTATTTTTCTCTTCACTAAGTTTTTCTCCTTTTGGGGTTTTTTAGGAATGTTTAACGAAGCATCATAACCGATCCAGTCGAATGAATTTATCATATAAGCCCCGAAGTGCGGATTTAAGATCATCAAAAAGTATGTTGTTAATTATATATGATGCACGCTATACTCTTTGCCTAGCTATAGTTTTGTTTCGTTGAGTTTTCTTATCAAGGTTTTTAACGATACAGTTTTATAAGCATAATAAAAAATAAGTTAACTTTTTGTAAGATTGTAAGACATGATGTATCATAAGATTTGGCCTGATGAATTTGAGTGATCTTTTTGTAATGTATTATTGTTGTTGACAGAAAACAAAACCCTTTTCTTTTTCATTGTATAGTCTCCTCTAAACTCTCCCCTTCAGTTCATCCCCCGCCTGCCCCTTTTTCCAACGTTTGTTGCGGTGGATTGTTAACGGTATCCTATGTCAGGTCTGTACAATCCCAACTTCTCCCCCGCAAGAGCTGCTTCTCCACTCATTAGAACTAACCCAGATGTTGATAGGTTTCATTCCTCAATCTTCATTCTTATCTTCCTTTTGATCTCTCTCACCTTCCTATTCTCTTTTCATTCCATTCCATTCCATTCTATTCGACTCTCTTTTCTTCTTGCAGTCACTACTTGACTGAGTTGCTGGAGGAGCACCAGAAACTCCAGCCTTTTATGCAAGTCCTTCCCATATGCAGCCGATTGCTGAATCAAGGTCCAATTCTCTTAGATCTTACTTTGTGGATTTTTTATGGATGTTATGCTCATCGTTTGTGTAAGCAAAGTTGTTCTCAATACATGAGCGTTTGATGTAGATCCCTTTTGGACTGATACTGGTACTGACTCCTCTGGAAGTTCTAGTCATTTCTAACTATCTTCCAGATAGATTAAGTTTCTTCAAGGAAAAAAGTATTATTTGAATATTTGATTGCCAGTTAAACAACTAACATTATGTGAAAGTGGTATCTTCATGCTACTGACATATTGTATTTCATGGTGGTATATTCATTTCTTATACTAAAATCATACTGCCAACCTTAAGCTTTTGTTCTCCATGATAGACTGGAAGTTTGTTTTTGAAAGTTATTATACTGCATTGGATATTCAAAATCAGATGATCAACATAAATAAATGATGTTTGAGGAGATGGAGTTTGGACGTGCTTTTGCTGCTTCAAGTAGTATTAATCATTTTGGATGATCTTGAGTCACTGGCATCTCTAATTATGGAAGGAAGTAAAGATATAACGACGATATATAAGTACTTCAACTTTAAATAATCAGCTAGCTGCTTGATTGACCATATCGTCTTTTAAGGTTGTACATGCGTCTCAAGTGCCTTGTGACACGTAACAAAGCATGTTTAGATTCAATGTTGGTCACACCATCATTTATATGGGTTTGATTATATTACCATTGAAAAAATATTATAATAGTGTGATCATTTTTTCCTTTTTAACGTTTCTAGAGATCTTGAGGGTTTCGGGTATGCTGCCGAACCAAGGGTTTAATGAGCTGGACAGACTGCGCCATAGAAGTCCAAGCCCCATGGCATCTTCTAATTTGATGTCAAATGTTCCAGGAACTAGGATTAGTGGCTGGAATGGTATGCCACCAGAGGTACTTCTGAACCAACGCTAATATATTTGTTTCTTTGTTATTTATTATTTCTAATTTTTAGCATGTATTTTTGTACCTCTTTTGTAACATTTTCTATCATGAGAGCATCCTACATAAATATATTTAGAGAATTGTTACGAATTTGTGGAAATGTGGTGAAAATTGAAATCAAGGGTACATATAAAATTGGTAGTATATTTATTATGGTTATTTCAAGCCGTTTAATGCATATTATTCTTTAAATTCTTTGATTGAAAACATATTGTAGAAATTTAAAAATTCAGTAATTATATTTAGTCAGTAATTAATAAGGCTTACTGATTTTGAACAAATAGTGATTTGGGTCAACCCAACCTATTTGCTCTTAAGTAAAGAATGACCATTTTGATTTAAGTGTGTTTTCCAGTCTGACCCACCCATTTTGCCACCTCAATTATACTAAACGCCTTATAATATCTAGAACAAGCAACTATTAACTTCTAGGTGTTGATTATATTTTACTCAGCTTCTTGTTGATGAAAAGTTTTTTCGGTTTGTAGTAGGAAGGTTTATAAAATATTGGCTTTGTAAAGGTGGACATTATAGGAGCTGTCTTGTTATTTGTAATCTACTTTTGTATGCAACTTTCTTCTACTACTTGAACAAATATACTTTCTGTCTTAGGAGCATAGTAATCGGTTTATATATGAAACTGAAGTTCATGGTTCATAATATGGTCATATAGGCCTTAAAATTTTAAACTAAAGTCTCATACAGAGAATATAAACCAATAAACCATTACTCCACACCTTGCCTTTAAAAATTAACTTCTAAAAGAAATTTTACCCACTTCAGAATGATGGTTTTGAAAAAACAAAATTTATTCTTGATAAATTGGTTGGTAAAGCTTTTGTTTGTTTAACTCTTGGCTGTAAATGACCGTGGAAAAGTTTGGATATGCCTTTTGAAGGTGATTACATGATTTTGAATAATCAAATCAGATAATGAGTTTTAATAAGAACAACTGCAGGGAATAGTGTTTGATATGCTTTTGTAATAAGAATAAGTTAAACTGCTATTCTAGTGTTTGGCAAATTCTGATTATCAAAACAATTAATATAAAAATAACTAAATATAACATTCTTTTGCAAAGGGGAGATGCATATTGTGAAAATAAGAGTTAAAGCTTCTCAGATTAGGTTAAAAGAAGGGGTATTTAGGTAATATTTATTTAAGCCCTCAGTTTTGTTACACTTAATATTTAACTGATTATTTATAAGTTGCAATAATCAGTTTTAAATGAAATTCGAACATGTGAAACCAACTATTAGCCAAGATGTTAAAGTAATTAAGTTATTTGTTTTGAAACACAGATCCAAAAATCTTCCAAACACCCTTAATTGAAAATCATAAATTTATACAAGTCTTGTGTTTCATGACAGAGGTTAAGTGGACCACCAGGAACAACAATGGACTGGCAAGGAGCTCCAGCAAGTCCAAGTGCATACACTGTCAAGAGAATTTTGCGGTTAGAGATACCAGTTGATACCTATCCAAATGTATGCTTAAAAAAAATCATTTTTACATCTTTATTGTGTTATCCTTCTGAGTTTAATATTATTCTCTTTGGATATTAGTTTAACTTTGTTGGAAGGCTTCTTGGCCCTAGAGGAAATTCGCTAAAACGGGTAGAGGGCACAACAGGTTGTCGGGTTTATATAAGAGGAAAAGGGTCAATCAAGGATCCAGAACAGGTATCTTTAAACCATAAGATTGAAGTTTATTGTGTGTGTGCACCTAGGTAGGTAAAGGGGCAAGGCACAACGAAGGCAAAGGGCTTGCTTGTCGCCTAGGCTCAGGGCGAAAAAAGAAAGCGCACACTCAAAGATGAGAAGTGCAATAATAATGAATGAAAGATATATATTATAGGCATAGAATATTAAAAGTTCAATACTGTTTTACAAATATAATAAAAAAACCTACTACATAGTTTTTTTCTAAACAAAGGTAAAAGAATATAAAACTGAATATTAAAATTTGATCTGTGTTCGCATTGCTTCATGAAAAGAATTCTGAGAAGTGAGATGGCTATAGAAGGTAATCAAGTCAAAACATGGAAGCATAAGCTGATTCGGGCCTTTTCAGGCTGGCTTTTGGTCGGCTCAATCCATTTTTGCACCTGGGCAGACTGCAACTCGCCAGCGCCCTGGACCAGTGCGCATGCCGCAATTGCGCTTTACTCGCCTTGTGTGTGTTTGAGGCGCCTAGGCCTTGCCAGCTTGAGCATTTGGATGCATACCTTATGTGACTTTGATAGCAAGTGTGTGTGAAATGTGAATGTGTTTCTTGAAATTAATATCTGGTGATGCATTATCTTCAAATTTTGAAGGAAGAGAAGCTAAGAGGAAGACCAGGTTATGAACATTTAAATGAGCCGCTTCACATATTGATTGAGGCAGATTTACCAGCAAGTGTTGTTGATATTAGGCTAAGGCAGGCTCAAGAAATAATCGAAGAACTGCTGAAACCTGTGGTATCTTCTTTTGCTGCTTTTAAATAGGATGTTTGACTTTACATGCAGTTTGATATAAACTTAGCTAGAGATTAAATACCTAAATACCCCAGGACAAAATTGACCAACTTGTGGGTTGCATCACGTTATACATTACTGAAGCACCTTATGTGGAATTTGGTAAAGTTGGATTTCAATACTAGAAAATAAGAAAATTTCTGGATGTTTAGAAGGTGGAATGAGCTATAAAAGACAATGTTTGGACATGCTCATGTTTTTTAACAGTTAACTATTTAGTAGGATTTCTTGCACGTTTTCATTATTAATTGAGTTAATATAAAATATTAAAAAAGTCCTAAAGAAAAGGGAAGACAATTTGTTAAATGGGAGCAAGTCTCTCGATTTAAGTTATTGTAATGTTTTTACTCTCTAGGAAATCGATTGTGTGCGGTTAGTACAAGCTGATTATCCAAATAGATTATTTGACCCTTACATAATTTTGTTTTCTAATGTTTAAGATTAATTATCACATTAGAACTAAAATAACTTGATAAAAAGTTCAAATCTGAACAACACTTTATTGTGCAATTCTAAGTTTATATATATCAGATTTTCTTGAACAAGAGGTGCCGATGGGTTATGATTAAATTTCATTATCTTTTATTTTTGGTGTCTTTTATGCTAGATTTGACCCAACAATGTGTTTTCTTAGTGCTGTCATGTTTGTGTAACCTCTTTTTTGTTAGACAATCGGCCAAGAAGAAGAACAAAAGAACAATGGAATTAAGCAGTAATCACAGATACACTTTATTAGGAAAAAGGAATAGGAGAACTTAGTACAACTTGCAATGAGCTACTATCATTTTTTTATACTAGAGATAATGTATAACTCCATCCAAGTGATTAGCTAATTATCATCTAAAAGCAGAAACTGAAAATTGCTTCAATCTGCCCCTGAATTTCTGTTTTGACTGCTGACTTTTGGCTGGAACTGTTGACTTTTCAGAATTAAACTAACATTCCCCCCTAATTATGGCTTCTTGCCTTTGTTCCTCCGCGTCATGTAAACTAACACACACTTGCTTGACAAGGTTCACAAAATTTTGCATTTATATCATTCATATTCTTCTTTGATGCAGCCTTTGTCACCATTTTTCCATCTTGAAAACTACCTTCGAACTGAGGTGGTTGCATCATCTGTTATTCTTGACCATTTATCAGATCCGGTGTTAAGTTAACCTTCATTTTAATCATCTCGTGTAATTTTGTTCACCCAACAACTAACAACTCCTTTTCTCATCAAGGTAAGTAAATTTTGAGTCACATCTTGCAACTAGGCAGTCTTGCTTCCATGGGCTGGAATAATATCAGAATTTGCTAGGATCTTACAAATATCTCGTCTTCTGAATTGGGCTGGTATAGTTCCAAACTGTATTGGACGTTTTTCCATCTCAAGGTTTTCTTCAACTACTGATTTGCTGATGTTAACAGTTTGCTCCTCTTCAAGGCTGTTTTGATAAGAATACCTGAAGGTTTACCATATTATTGGTACTGGCTTCTCTGAATCTTCATCAGCGGTTTGTTAGATTTCTCATTAAGTCTCGGAACATTTTCCTTTATCACCTTGCACCCCTTTCATTTAACTGCCCTAGGCTAAGGACGTTGGTGCTTAGTTTTGGTGTATAAAACATATAAGTAAACACCCTTTGATCAACATTCTTACATTGCACTTATTATGGTCGTTTGCCTTTAATTTCAACAGTCGATCCGTCACTGAATCTAACATAGCCCGTAGTTTTTAGTATCAAGTTCACTAATGCATTCTCTTCGCCCTTCGCCAGGTCATATGATTTGAGGCTCCATTATTAGATGCCATGTGCTAGCATCATGCTTATATCTGGCAAACACATTTGGAAAGACATTTTCTTTCATTCAACATCACAACTTGTGTCATATCTAGCAATGGGTTCATCAGCTTCTATGAAAAAAATCGCTTCAGACTTGGTTTTGCAAGGGGCCGACACTTGGCTGAAAATGGCCAATCTTATCACAGTTATAGGCTTATAGTGCCATAAGTTACTTTCTCCTTCGGTCACCTCTGCCGTTACTGTTTGAGGGATGACGATCCTCTTGTCCTTGACCATTTACTTTTTTATGACCTCCACCTAATTTTGTATTCTATCTTGATTGTTAATTTCACTTTTCCATAACCATCACTTCTAGGAAACAATAGCTTTTCTTGTTCAATGCTATTATGCGCATCATAACATCTCATTAGTCCTTAAAGGTCTTCAATCTGTTCACTGCCTATTCAAATGGCATAATTTTAATGTTCGAGTTCTACTCCATAGAAGCTATTATGGGCATATCCTTAATAGGAACATAACTCATTTTATTTTTCACTATTACTTCGATGTCAAAACTGGAACCAAGGTTTTTAACCCTTGCTTCAATGCACTGATCTTGTCTGCAAAATCATCAATGCAATCGCCTTCCCTCATCTTCAATGATTCGAATTCAGATATGAGAATATGAATTCGGTCCTTCTGAACACGTTCAGCCCCCAAGAAGCGATATTTGATCGCCTCCAAGAGATCTTTTGCTTTCTCATGTTCCACTGACCTTCAAAAGTATATCTTCTGGCAATGATTGAAAATAAATCCCATGCTTCCGATCTTCTATGTCATCTTTGATTCGTTGGTCACGGCATCCCAAATTTCATATGCACCCAATACTGTCCCATCACAGCCCACGATGTGTAATACGTGGTTATGAGTTTAGAACACTGCAGAGATTCGTGGATGTATCCCTGGTCGTCACGATCGCACCACCATCAGCTCTCTGATTTAGAGGCCACTCTTCCATGTATTATTCTTCTTTTGCTTCTTTCTACGATCACACCAGATAGGATTAAAACTTTCTTTTCCAGAAATGAGCTACACCTTACTTTCGATACCAATTGTCAGAAGTCGGTTAAGAAGAACAAAAGAACAATGGAATTAAGTAGACATACATACAGATTCACTTTATTAGGAAAAGAGAATAGGAGAACTTAGTATATCTTGGAATGAGCTACTACCATCTATTTATACCAGAGATAATTGTAAACTCCTTCCTTGTAATTAGCTAATTATTGACTAAAAACAAAAACTGAAAATTGCTTGAAACTGCCTCTGAATTTATACTTTTGATTGGAACAGACTTATCAGAATTAACTAACATTTCTGTCTTGTTTATGAGATGTGTGTGCTGTATTTATGCAAGGCTGACTATATGTTGACTTTGACTTTTTAGTAAAAAAGGTCAGCTTTTAGTTTTACAAAGACATAAAATGGTTTACAAAATTAACATCAATACATATAATGGTTAGTTCAACTGTCCATTTTATATCAATTGGGGCTTTGGTAACTATGTTGTGACATTAAAAGTCGCAGGTTCACCTTAGCTGGAATGTTTTTAAAGGATTACCCTACTATAGATATATTGAACTGATGATTTCATTATAATAGATTAACCCAACCTATATTTTTGTTTTATTTTATATTTATTTCTGTTTTGATTATGTATTGTTTAGTTATCAAAACTATCTATTAAACTTGCAAAGTTTAAAAATTTATAATACATCAAACATTTCATTTTTTGGCACTGTATGGTCATGGCAAAATAACTGATGACTTGACATTTCTTATTCGACCTAGACTTTTTCTTTTTTGAATTGATGACGTGGTATTCTTTTTATTTTCTTTTAAAATTAATTAGCAATTATTTGTTTGTAGATTTTATAATTCGTGTACCCTTTATCTTTTAGACATATTTTTATACAATCTGAATTAAATATCTTTAAATTTAACAACTAATATACGTATGATGATATACACAGGATGAGTCACAAGATTACATAAAAAGACAACAATTACGTGAACTAGCCATGCTGAACTCAAATATACGAGAAGATAGTCCTGGTCCAAGTGGCAGTGTATCACCATTCAACACCAGCAGTGGAATGAAACGTGCAAAGACCGGGCGTTGAACATTTTGCAAACGTTTGGGAACACACGCTTGGATCAGAATCCTGATATATGTATTGTGTACACATTCTCTGTTTCTCTACTCTGCCTTCAAGAGTCGTATGCACCTTCCTATACATATTTCAAGGGCACAAATCTGAAGTGTAAGATGGAGATTTTGGCAGGCCAATCTTGTTTTGTTGCCTTTTGTTATTAATTTTATTTTGGAAGTTGAATGATGGATATAGCACTGAAGTACACAGCGGAAAAATATGCCTTTTTTTATCTTTCTTTTTTCTTGGGTATGCGTGTTGTAAACTTTGATTCATTCGATTTATTCTTGTGTTAGTAAAACCATATGTCATATGTTCTCGTGTTTGTTTTTTTTGTTTTTTTGTTTTTTTTTTTTGACAATGAGGGGTGTTTAGATAACTTTGTATTAATCCTGTATTGATTTATTTTAAAATTTAATGATAAATAGCTTTATTTGTTATCATTAACTATGACTAACTTGTTTTAACTACATATTCAAAATGATTTCATATATTTGTAGTTGATACAATCTAAGAGATATACCCACTAATCAACTTAATTATTTTAATTAGAGTAAATTTTCATTTTCATCCCTGGGTTTTGTTCTGTTTTGCCATTTTCATCCAAAAAGAATTTTTTTCTCCTCCGGCTCCTTAACTTTTTAAGAAGTTGCTATTTTCATCCAATCTTGTTAGTGAAGTTAATTTAAATGTTAAATAGATGGGTAATTATGTCTTTTGCAATATCCATCTAAATAAACTTAATATTGTAACAAAATTACAAAATATAAAAAATATGTATAAGCATAATGGGGTGTGGCAAAAGACTTACAATGCTGCTGAAAAAGCTTCAAAAGTTTACAAACAGAAAAATATGGAGTTTGAGGAATTTGCCGCAGAAGCCCATCAATTCAGAATAATTCGTCGGTGTAATTTCTCACACTTCACCGTCGTCCGTTTTCGAACCTGAAATCAGCACCGACAAAACCAAAATTGAATCGTCTTCTCCGGCGGTGGTTGTAACCGGATTTGAAATACCGCGAAATCGGATCTGAAATGGTTGTTGTTGTCGGCAAGATCCGGTGTAGTGGTGAATCTTTAGTTGATGGCTGGAGTTTGAGGGTTTGGTGTGGTGGGTGATGGTTGAACGAAGTTCGCCAGCCATTCAAATTAGGGGTGGTGGTGATGAATCGTTGTTGATGGGTGCGATGGTGGTTTCTAATGGCCGGGTTAGGCAGTGGATGGTAGTCGGTCGTAGTGGAGTAGCAGATGGTGGAATGGTTATGGTGGATAACGATAGTGTGTGGTTAGAGATGTGGTGCTTATGGTGGTTGGTTTTTGGTGAGTTGCAGGTTTAGATCGGGGAGTTTTGGGTTTATGGTGTGGTGGTAACAGTGGTACGTGATGATGTGGTATGGTGAAGAGGTTGGTTGTAGGTGGTTTATGGTGGGGGTAGTGATGCAGGTGATGTTGGAGACAGTAGGGTGGTTGGGTCGGTTTGAAGCGGTGGTGGGGGCGGTGGTCGAAGGCAAAGGATATTCGGATTGGTTGCCGGAAGTTAACGATGGAAGCAAGTGTGAGCGATGAGATGAATGGATGTTTTTATTTTTTATTTTTATTATTTTGTTATAATAATTGTACAAAGAAAATATAATTACCCTTCTCCTTGAACACTCAAGTTAACTTAACTAACAAGATTGTATGAGAATGGCAAGTTTTTAGAAAAATCAAGGAGCAAGAAGAGAAAAAAATATTTTTGGATGGAATTGGCAAAACTAATCAAAACTCAAGGATGAAAATAGCAATTTACTCTTTTAATTAAAAACTAATTATGTAATCTATTTAAAATAATGAACAATGATGCAAAGTGGGTGAAATAAGATTCTTTTTTGTTAGTCAGTATGTTTTCTAGAATATCACATACTTTGGCATTTGAGCAAGGCGTCCAACAAATATTAAGTTGATATGAAACTTTTCGAACAACTTAATGAACTTACCATAATGTTCTTCTTCCATCTTCTATGTCTTTAATCTGCCTGAGTATTTGGTTCATAAACCTTTACTGGCTCCTTCGTCTGTTCGATACTTGTTGGGTTTTGCCTAGTGTCTTGCACCTATTGAGGAGACTCAATTCTTGTACGATAGTCACCGACTATGTCATGGATTTCAATTTGTCAGGTTTGGTAGTCCTACCACTTCTTAATATGACAACCTTCACGTGCTCCTAAGGGTTCGCCTTAGTGTTGCTTGGGACGTTACCTTGTGTCTTTTCAGCTTGCTTTGCCATTTTCCTTAGTTGATTTTCGATGTTGTGCATGTGGGCTCGATGTTGTCTTAACTCAACTTTCTTTTATTAGAATTGATCGTCAGATTCCTTTTTGTTGTTTCGCGTCAAGTTTATAAGTTGAGTCATCAGTTCTTCCAACCTTGTTAACTAGTCATTTTCTTGGTTGTTGCTTGAACTTGTTTATTAAAATTGAGGTTGCCGATACATTTGTTGATTCTAAGGTTGGTTTTGCTATTATGGTGGATGTTGATTGAATATGAGCGTTAGTTGATGCTACAAGCTTTCCAACTACAGTTAGGATGGTTTCTCCACTCAAATTGTAAGTGGTGCTATAAAGATTGCCTCAAGGGCGAGCCTAGTTGCCCACAAAATCTATCTGCTCATGGGTATCATATTCGTTTCCCTACTAACAATCAACATCGTTGCATGGTCCGCCAGACCATTCTTAGTTGATATGAACTTTATCGACTTACATTTGACCGATTTGCTAATGAGTGCTTCTACTTGTGTTTCAAGTGATGTCATAGCATCCATTTAATGTACTCTTTATCTTGAGACACTACTTTATGATGTTTGCCACTTGTAGTTGTTCACCTCCATGTCTTCAATTAGCTTACAAGCAGCTTCAGGTGTCTTTTTGTGAAGGTTCGATCTTTTGTAGTAAAAAGCAGACCTACACAAATCAAGTGGTGCTGACGACTTTTTCCCAAAAAGTGACAGGTAGCGTAGTACCAACCAATATTGTTCTACAATCTTTAATAAGCGTAAGATTTTCCTAGTTCGGCTACACCATTATGTAGTGGAGTTCTTGGTGCATTGAACTACTAAGAGATGCTTTTGCTGTCACAAAATAAGTCAAGAGTATTGTTTCTAAGTTTGATGCAATTATCACTTCTTATCGTCTTGATACGTAAATGTACAAGTTTTCAATCTTCAACAAAATAACCTTCAAGACTTCTAGAATTTCATCCTTATTACCTAGAAAGAATACCTAAATGAACTGAGAAAAGTCATCGGTGATAACAACATCATTTTTCCTAAGACTTATCACGCTCATAGGACCTAACAAATCCATGTGAAGTAATTACAAACAAAATTCGATAGAACTGATAAGCTTTGGTTTGCGAGATGTTTTGTGTTATTTACCTTTGAGTATGTACTGCTGTAAGATCAAGATAATCATCTTAAAGGCTGATGCTAACCACAGATCTCTTAGCATACAACTAAAGTACTAAGAAGGAAGTACTTCGGAAGATTTGACCATCACAAAGAAAAATAACTAAATGTCAAATCTTCTGAAGCCAAAAGCTGAAGTCTTCCGAAGCTTGAAGACAAAGTCTTCCGAAGCCTGAAGACTAAACTCTTCCAAATACAGAGAAGACATGTGTCTCTGACATACTTTTGACAAAAGCAGGAGACCTTTCCACTATCAGCTCTAAAGACTCGCCAACTTATATAAGTTGGTGATTACCTTTTTACTTTGGTCAACTGTACAATATGGTGTCTTTGTCTGTAACTTCCCACTTTAGTACTTTAATCCTTATTGTAATACAATAGTATGTGAGCTATGGCATATCATAGTCACATGTCAAAAGGCAGATACTTTACATTGATCTTTGTTGGATCTAGAAAGGCTGGTGCAACCAAAACCAAATCACTTAGGCTATTTTGGTACAACTAATAAAGGACTTCCAAAACTAAGTGTGGAACTTCCGTAGGAAATGGAGTTCTTCCGAAGACAAAGTGCAAGATCATCTCCCGAAGGAAAACTCCAACTTTCGAAGACAAAGTATTCTCTTCCGAAGTTCAAGACTTAGAAGAAATCAATAGGTCAACTTCCAAAGTATGAAGATATGAAGAAGTCCTCAAGCCTCGGAAGAAGTAGCCTCTTCCGAATTATAAGTGGCTTCAGAAGAACTTGTTCTTCCGAAGCCAACTAACCTTCTAAAGACACTACTATGAACCATAAGTATGGTCCCTCTGAACCTCCGCTGCAAACCTTTGATATACTACATGGTGTTTTCTCTAAAGCCATGTAGTTGACCATACTTTATTTCACTGTCACCTTTATCAGTTAGTACAGTTGCCAACTTTAGTTGGTGACAAAAGGTAAGTCATGAAAATATCATGAATACCATATCTTAGATAATACTTTATCTAAGATACCTTAACTTTAGCATTGTAGTATATGCTTTAGTCGTAGGTTTCTAGTTGGTATCAAAGTATATCCGGCTGTAGGATCTAGTATATATAGTTTCTTATTTTAACTCATGTAATATGCTTGTAAGAGTCTTGTAATACTTTAAGTTCAGAAGTAATATATACAAGTACCTTGAAAATTATTTCTTTGTGTTCTTTGCTACTTAGTATATTATTATCAACTCTTAGAAGGGATTCTGCTTCACCATCTGATCCGAGTGTGTTACAAGTGAGTTTGAGAGAAAACTAAGTGTTAAAGTGACAAAAACCGATCCTGTAATTGGTATCAGAGCTTTTTAGGCTCTTGATTGTGAGATCTTACCATCCAAATCAACCTATTTTTCACTCTTCCTTACATCACACTCAAAATGGCCCTCAACCAAAAATCTGAAGTAGAGATTGGGGCGATGACTAAAGCACCCATCATCACCTCTGAAAACTTTAGATCATGGAGCAGATACATGGAAGGCTTCATCAGGTATCAAGACAACAAAATGTGGCAATCTATTGTCAATGGCCCGTACAAACCAAAGGTGGCAGCACCTGGTGGAAACGATGCCATGATAGAGAAGGCTGTTGAAGACTACTCTGATGAGGATCGGAAGAAGCTGGACATTGACAGCAATGCCATGACGGTTCTAATGATTGCTATACCTAACTCCATCATGGTGGGGTTTGAGCACTGCAAGTCAGCCAAAGAACTGTTTGATGCACTTGCTCAGATGTACTCCAGCTCCAATGACTCCAAGAAGGATTCCCTAAAGCAACAGTTCGAAAACTTCACTTATATTGCTAGACCCTCAGCGAGCAATACTTCACGTATATGGATCTTATTTCCTCCCTTCAGTCTGTAGGAATTGCCCTTGAACTAAGAGATCTCACAAGAAAGTTCATGAGTGCACTCTCTAATGAGTGGACGTTCTAATGTGTCTCTATCAAGAGGACAGAAAATCAAAACACCCTCACCATGACTGAACTTTATGGCATCGTTGATGGATACCATTTTGATATGGAGAGCAAGAGAGGCCATCAGACAAGCAGACCCTTGAGTCTTCATGCTAGTCGCTTCAATGGTTGCTGAAGGCTTAGGACCCCCAACCTCAACAGTACCTGACATACACCCGACAGCCATCCTGTTCTTCTGGGCCATACATTACATTACCTGAAACTCCAAGGTCTCAACAGGCATAGCAAAGTTCTTTTCAGGACAGCTATGCCTTTGTCACAGGAAATAGGCACTCTAGTGACTATCAGTACTACTTTGATGATCTAGAGTGTTTCAGCCCAGATGATATGGAGTATGTGGACATAGTCCAACAAATGGCTCTGTTAACCTATAGAGCGAAGAAGTTCTTCAAGAGAACTGGAAGACAATTTCCCCAGAACCCAACCAACATCAAATTTGGGTTCGACAAGACTAAGGCCAAATGTTACAACTGTAACCAACTTGGTCACTTTGCCAGGGAATGCAAGGCTCCCAAGTCAAATCCGGGAATCCCACAGACCTCCACACATCCCTCTACACCAAAGGCTACTAGAAAGTCAACTGAGACAACTGCTATGGCTCAAGAAGTTGACTGGAGCTTCATGGTACTGAATGTGACTCCTGCTCAAACACTCATGGCTGGAACAGATGACAATAAGGTATATGAACATCTCTGTACTCCAGCTTGTATTGCTAAGGTTAAATTATATCAGGACTACAATATGGAAATTAAATCCGATATTGAGTCTTTAAATGTTTTAAAATCTGATTTTAAAAGGGCTGAATCTGACTATCAAAAAAATTGAGGAGTTAGAGAAAACTGTGTCCTTGTTAAAACATGAACATACAAACTATAAGACTCAAATCAAGGATTTAATATTTAAATTGTCTGAGGCTCAAGCCCGGCTTGTCACAGCTGAGGCTCAAGCCAAGAAGCATGCTATTTCTGAGTAAAACTTCCAAGTCATTCTTGCATTATCCTCTCTCTCAAATCTTTATTACCAAAACAAAGGTGGGTTGGGAACCAATGAAATTGCTTCACCACATTCTTATGAGTCTATTAGACAACCAAGGTGTGGTACTGAAGAGCAAGAGGTTCCATCTGATGACCCACCTTCTCATGAGTCAAAGAGTGATGCAACTATGGATACCATCACAGGGAAGAACCAGATAATTTTACCCACTCCTACCGGTGACGATCAACCCCTGACCACCAAAGCCAGAAGAAGCAGAGCTAAGGCAGCCAGAAAAACTGCTAAGAAAGTGGCTAAGTCCAAGCTGAAGATAAACCCAAAGCAAAAGGGTGTATTTATCTCAGCTGGATTCTAGGTGGTAGGAAACTCTGATTCAGGAAAGGGGTGTAGTACTAGCACTTCTGTCCTACCAAAGGATCAGAAGTTAAAGGGAAAGATTGCTGATGAAGAAAAGAAGAACAAGAAATCAATCCTCAAGTTCCCAGAAGATTAACATTGCATGCATAATGTGTGGTCTGCAAAACCACATGGCCAAAGATTGTTACTACAATCCTGCTAGCACACATTATGCAAACAATGTTAAAAGAGAAGGAGTCAGGAAAGGTTTCTCATTTGGACCTTATCAGATGGTTCAAGTGATGAAAAATCAAAAGCTTGTTTCCGAAGCAAGGTTGCTTTCGGAAGAAAGTCCCTCTTCCAAAGGGAAAATGTCTTCGGAAGTTAAAGATGTCAAGACTCAAAAGAACAAAAGAGTCCCTTGAAACCATCCCAGAAGAAGACTACTTCGGAAGAAAAGTTGGCGAAGGTTTCTTTCAAAAAGAAAGAAGCTTCGGAAGAATGCCAAGCTGTACAAGCTTCAACAAGCTCATCCTCTATGATCAACCAAGGGATGGAATGGAAGATCAAGGAAGATGCTGCAGCCCAAACCTCTTCTTCAAAGACATCCATTAAACGCCCATGCATAAACTTTGGTTTAATTATATCACTATCATCGGAAGAACCCAAGACCAACAAGCCTTGGGTTTCAAATCAAAACTAATCATCTCATCTTATGTGCAGGGACATCCATATGACAAGAATAACAATGTATGGATTGTGGATAGTGGATGCTCTAGGCACATGACAGGGAACAGATCTCTCCTTCAACAATTCCAACATTATGATGGAGGTCCTGTCCAGTTTGGAGGTGAGGCTGGAGGATATATTTCAGGCAGAGGAAGTATATCTAATGGAAAATTACAAGTTGACAAAGTTCACTTTGTCAAACAGCTTGAACACAACCTGTTAAGTGTTTCTTAGTTTTCTGATCAAAAGCATCAAATGCTCTTCACAGAACATGAGTGCATTATTCTCAAACCTGGGATGACGATTCCTCAGGAATTGGTGCTTCTTAGATCTCCCAGGAAAGGGGATATGTACAAGCTTAATATGAACAATGCTTCCCCAATGGGTTGTAAGGCCCCGTTCCCGGGAAACCTCACAGTTGGTTAATCATAGCATAAAATCATTTTAATAACAAAACAATGCAGCGGAATAAAATAAACATTTACTTAAAACTTGCAGTTGATATTGTGATCATATATTTGTTCTTTAATTGTGTAACACCCGGTTATTTTCTTTGAAGCCGACAATAGAAAGAAAAGAAATAAAGTCCAAAGTCGAGGGACCAAACTTGCCAAAACGGGAGAAGGTTGGAAGAGTGGGGGATTAAGAGGGGAGGGCAGCCCACTCTCCTCCCCCACACTTAGAAATTTCAGCCATAGAGAGCAGAGGGGGAGAAAAGAGGGTTCAAGCTTCGGTTTTCTTGGTTTCGAGCGCAAAAGTTGAGGTGTAGCGGGTTCGATTGAAGCTCTACTCGACGGGGTTGTTTGTGTGAGTTCTAGGACCCCTCTTTTACATGTTTTCAACTGATTTAGGGCTGGGGCACATAGTAAAACCCGTTTTTGAAGTGTGTGTGTTGAACCCGTGTGTATGTGTTTGTGTGTGATTTGAGTGGGGTTTGATTTCGGGCTTGTGTGTGCTTGAATGGTGTTGTGGTAGGTGTTTCTAAGGTTTAGGATGGTTGATTTAAGCTTAGAACAGGTTTGGGAGGGCTTGGAGGCTGAAAATTGTAGTTTGGGTTCGGGAAGAACTGCATTCTGCATCAATTAGGGCTATGCGACCAAATGGCATGCGACTGGAGGCCATACGGCCGAAAGGCATGCGACTGAGGTCCATACGCATGTGAGTCGTGCGACTGAGGTTCATACGCATGGAAGTCATACGACTGAAGTTCATGCGCCTGTAACGTGTGCGATTGAAGGTTATACGACTGAGGTCCATGCGCCTAGAGGCTATGCGATTGAGGTTCATGCGCATGAAGGTTATGCGACTGAAGCCCATGCTCCTGAAGTCATGCAACTGAAGGCCATACGCATGGAAGCTATGCGACTGACAGCCCATACGCATAGGTGTCCATTCGCCCATAGTATTCATCCGCATAGGTCCATCCGCATAGGGTTCATTCGCCTGATGTCCATTCGCCTAAGTGTTCAGTCGCCTGGGAGGCCATGCGACTGAAGGGTGTTCATACGCACAAATAGGGCTCAAGCGACCGAAAGAACTTAGTTTATTATCTGATTCTCGGGAGGAGAGGGTAAATGTAGGCTTCGACTTGGAAGATTCCCGGGGGTTTATGTGAGTTGACTTTTGAGGTCATAGATGTTATGTGGGGCATGTATGATGTATGATTGATGCTTATGCATAATGGTATGTATGATGTATGTTATGTATGTATGATGATGCCCTGTATGGTGATGTTGTATGTTTATGTTTATGTTCCTATCATGTATGATTATTTCCATGGCTTAACGTTGAATGTTAACGAATGAAATGAAAAGTATTATGTAATGGGAAGCGGAAGATAATGAAAAGAGGAACATAACGAAAGAATGCATGCATTAATGAATGAATGTTGGTAAACGGTATGTGGGATAGCTACCCCAGAAGGATGCACACCAGGGTCTTTCTTTGTGATTGACCATTTGATAGAACCTTTGTCGCTTACCCTAGTACTGTGGCAAGGCTGCTATGCGCCATGACGGGGGGTCTATGAAAGACCTCAGCCCAGTACACGCTTTATGCATGACGGTGGGTATAGCACATGACAATGGTACACCTGAATTTACCCTAATACTATGGCAAGGCTGCTGTGCGCCATGACGGGGGGTCTATGATAGACCTCAGCCTAGTACACGCTTTATGCATGACGGCAGGGTAAAGTTCTTGGTTTTGGATGGAATATAAATAAGTAAAGATGAACGTATGAATGAAAGTAAAGAAGCATGAATGAATGAAAGTTAATGAATGAATGATGAATATAATAGTAATAATATCTATGTGTACGTATGATGTGTGACCACATGCAAAAGTAAAGAACAGTTTTAAACGAAAGATAAAGTATGTTTTACTTAAAACTAAAACTCACTCAGCAACACTGACTTTTATGTGTTTCCACTTGGCAGGTAAAGGTTGCTGAGGATGGCACGGGGCGGCTACTCGGCTCATTTTGGATGGCATCCGTATTTATAATGCTTTTGTGATGTAATGCAACAAGTATTTTGTAATTGGACAACGATATATTATTTTGCAAAAGCCTTTATGATGAAATGGAAGGTCATTTTTGAATGTTTCCGCTGCGGTGTTTATTTAAGTTAAATGTAAATATATGATTTATGTGCGATGATTGGCCAACTGTAAGCGTCTCGGGAACGGGGCCTTACAAATTGTAAATAAAACATAGTAATTTTTCTTAAATTACAATAAAAGATTTCATAAATAGGAATGCCATCCATTGCCATCCAAGTAGCCTCCAACCGGTGCCATCCTCAGCATCAGCATTTACCTGCCAACTATTATGCATAAAAGTCGGCTTTGCTGAGTGAGTTCTAGTTTTAGATAAATAAAAGAATATAAACTTTATCCTTCATATAATGACCACACATACATCATAATACATAACATTTCTTGCATCATAATAAGCATGTTCATTATCTTTCATTCTTTTATTATCTTTCATTTTCATCATAAATAAGATTGCACAAAGCAAGAGCTCCATGTTGATCGACAACGAATGTCGATCCCTGTCGGTACACATCATCATGGTAGCTAACCCTCGACAGTTGATCCACACTACAAGGCACATAAGCTGCTCATGAATGAGGATCAATCATCATATATCAGACTCACGTAAGTGAAGTCGATCATAGTGCTTGCAAGACTTTTCATCATCAAATGGGCCCGGGGGTAACATTCGTTAAGTTTCACTTTTCATTAATATCATATTCCACTTTAATATATAATACTTTACAGATAAACAACACAACATATCAAGTACATGTCATCATAAAAACATCACCAACCCCCCGCGAGACAGTAGGGGTTCGGGGGCGGCAGCCCCTGATAGCGGGGTCTTAGGGGCAGCAGCCCCTAGTGGGGTCCAAGGGGCAACGCCCCTGGCTGAGGCCGGGCTGCCAGGTCAGCGTGAAAATTTTTAATTTTTAAACATTTATATAGCACATTTCCTTATAGAAAAGATCGATCTTCTTGTTAAAACCTCATAAAATCTAGGTCATTTAAAAACGTATATTTAGTATGCATAATAACCCCAAAACATGGAAAAAACTTATAAACAAGGGATCTAAAACTTACCTGGATACCGTGAGTAACTTCTAAACTAAGCTTTCTGCCTAAATTCGATGCTAATTTCGCTGCAAGAAAAGCAGTTTCGCTGGTCGCCTGCCAGTTTCGCATGGCAGTTTCGCCCAACTTTCGTTGGAATTCCATGGCTGCGAAATTACCTGCGAAACTATAGTTTCACAGAAAACCCACAGTTTCGCAGTTTGAATCTGCAATTTCGCTGGATGCACAGACAGTTTCGTAGATCGCATAAAAATTACGAACCAGCCTGTTTTTAACCCAAAATCGTTTTGTTACGTTCAACTCTTAGTTTATCAACCATGAGGCTATATCTAAGATTTATACATGTTTTCATACGTAAAAATGTGATCTTTATGCGATTCTTTGCAACTTTTCAAAACCCAAAACCCTAGAATCCGGGTTTGATCTACAAAATGGTTAGAGGTCGATTCTTACCTGGATTTGTAGCTCCTTTCTTATGGTTTGATGCTCAATCGTTCAGATTTTCAATCCCTTAACCTTTGAAGCTCCAAATCTTGAGTTTTTTTCACTTTCTCTCTCTACTTTCTCTCTCTATGAATTTGGGTGGGTAGGGTTCAAATGAGGAAGATGGTGTCTGATTAGGTGGGTTAAAGGGCTGATTATGGGCCGTTAATCACTTAGGCTCTTGCTCATAAGCCTAATTTAGCCCATAACCTATTTTCTTCCTTTATTAAATACCCAATAATTAAGCTCATTATGCTCGATGACTCGTTTTGACGTTTTGGGATGTTACAAGTCTCCCCCACTTATGTAGATTTCGTCCTCGAAACCTGTCAGTCGTCATACAATTGAGGATAATATTGCCTCATTTCCTCTTCGGTCTCCCACGTAGATTCCGATCCCTTTCTGTGTCTCCACTGTACCCGTACCAGTGGAACCACTTTATTCCTTAAGCGTTTCTCTTTCCAGTAAAGGATGGCCACAGGCTGCTCTATATAATTTAGCCGTTTATCCACTTCAATGTCTTGTAGTGGTACAACCATATCATCATCTGCTAGGCATTTCCTGAGATGAGATACATGGAATGTAGGGTGAATTCCACTCAACTCATCAGGTAGTTCTAATTTGTAGGCCACTTCCCCTACCCTCGCGACAATACGGAATGGCCCTATGAACCTTGGGCTTAACTTTCTCCGTTTTCGAAACCTGATGATCCCTTTCCAGGGAGATACCTTGAGCATAACCTTAATCTCAAACTCTATTGGTCTATGCCTCTTATCAGCATAAGACTTCTGGCGATCCTTTGCGGCTTTCATGAATGCCTTAATCTTATCTAACATCTCGGTTGTGACCTCAATCACTTCAAGACTTCCCAATTCCTTTTGCCCGATGTCACCCCAACACACGGGCGTTCTGCACTTCCTACCGTACAACATCTCATAAGGTGGCATACCAATGCTGGCATGGTAACTATTATTATATGAGAATTCCGCCAACGGTAAGTGCTCATCCCAACTTCCTCCAAAGTCGATTACACACGCTCGTAGCATGTCTTCTAACGTCTGAATTGTTCTTTCCGACCGACCATCCGTCTGGGGGTGGTAAGCCGTACTAATATGTAGTCTAGTCCCCATTGAGTCGTGAAACTTCTTCCGGAACTTGGACGTAAACCGTGTGTCCCTATCCTAAACGATAGACACTGGCACGCCGTGACGAGCCACGATCTCCTTGATAAATAGCTCTTCTAACCTCTCAGAGGAAAAGGTCTCACGAATTGGTAGGAAATGGGCGCTCTTTGTTAAACGGTCAACAATCACCCAGATCGCGTCGCTTCCTCTCGTCGTGCGAGGTAGCTTCGTGATGAAGTCCATTGTGATGTGTTCCCATTTCCATTCAGGAATATTCAAAGGCTGGATCTTTCCATATGGCTTTTGGTGCTCTACCTTCACTTGCAGACAAGTCAGGCACTTGCTCACGTACTTAGCCACGTCTCGCTTCATTCCCGGCCACTAGTAATCTTTCTTCAGATCCTGATACATTTTCGTGGCACCGGGATGAATGGAATATCGAGTTTTATGAGCCTCATCCATAATCTCCCCCCTCAGATCCCCATAGAGAGGGATCCATATTCGCCCAGATCGGTTCTAACACCCATGGTGTTTTCCCCCAAATCTAAAACTTGTCCTTTCATCCTTTCAGAGCTAGCTTTGCCATCTCTCAATGCCTCATCTTGAAACTCCCCACTTGTTTCATAACATCAGGCGTCATGATAATCTGGTAAGCCCTCACCCGAATTGGTTCGGATTGTCCCTTCCGGCTAAGGGCGTTAGCAACCACATTGGCTTTGCCTGGATGATAATGAATTTCGCAGTCATAATCCTTGATCAGTTCCAACCACCTCCTCTGCCTCATGTTGAGTTCCTTTTGTTCGAAGAAATACTTTAGACTTTTATGATCAGTGAAGATGATGCACTTCACCCCATACAGGTAGTGCCTCCAAATCTTCAATGCAAACACCACCGCAACCAACTCTAAATGATGGGTAGGATAATTGGCCTCGTGGACGTTTAATTGTCTAGAAGCATAGGCTATCACCTTCCCTAGTTGCATCAACACGCAACCCAATCCTGCATATGAGGCATCCGAGTAGACTACTAGATCCTCGTTCCCTTCGGGTAACGTCAAGATAGGGGCTCTGAGTTGACCTCATCTTCAGTTCTAGAAGGCGTTCTCCTGATCAGTACCCCATTCATACTTCACATCCTTCCGGGTCAGCTTAGTCAAAGGAGAAGCTATCTTGGAGAAATCCTGGATAAACCTCCTATAGTAACCTGCCAGGCCTAAGAAATTGCGAATCTCGGATGGCGTCTTTGGAGGTTCCCATTGCATCACCGCTTCAACCTTCACAGGGTCCACCCTGATCCCCTCAGGATTAACCACATGCCCTAGAAATTGAACTTCTCGAAGCCAAAATGCGCATTTAGAGAACTTAGCATATAACTTCTCACTTTTGAGCGTCTCCAATACTTCTCGAATATGATCGGCATGTTCCTCCTTACTTTTTGAATAAATCAAGATGTCGTCGATGAACACTATCACCGATTTATCCAACATCGGTTGACATACCCTAAATTCATGAGGTCCATAAAAGCAGCTGGCGCGTTGGTTAAACCAAAGGACATGACGAGAAATTCGTAGTGTCCATAACGCGTACGGAACGCTATCTTTGGAATGTCTTGTTCTTTCACCTTCAGTTGGTGGTAACCAGACCGCAGGTCTATCCTCAACAACCAGCTGGCACCCTGAAGTTGATCGAACAGATCGTCGATCCTTGGTAACGGATACCGATTCTTTACGGTCAGCTTATTGAGCTCGCAATAGTCAATGCACATCCGCATGCTACCATCTTTCTTCTTGAAGAATAAAACCGGAGCACCCATGGAGAGATACTCGGTCGGATGAAGCCTTTATCCAATAAATCTTGCAACTGGTCCCACAGTGCTACCATCTTTGAAGGAGCTAATCGATACGGTGCTTTAGCGACGGGTTGTGCTCCCAGTAGCAAATCAATCTGAAATTCGATTTCGTGGTCAGGCGGCACACCAGTCAGGTCTTCAGGAAAGACGTCAGGAAACTCGCGCACTACTGGCACGTCTGATAATTGTGGCTCTGGTGCATCCACATCTTTTACATAGTCCAAGTAAGCGCTACACCCACGTCTCAAGTTTCAGCTGTGATCATCGACACGACCTTCGGTACACAACACACCTTATCCCCACGAATCGTAACAGAACTACCATCGGGCGTTGTTAGACGAATTATCTTCTTACTGCATACTATATTGGCTTCATAGCTAGCTAACCAATCCATGCCTAACACCACATCGAAACCTCCTAAGGCCATAACATGCAACCTAACAGGGAACTTACAATCTTCTAACTCAATCAGGCAATCCTCAACCACCTTAGTTACCTTAGTGGACTTACCGATGGTTGTTTCTACATAGAAAGGCTCGTCTAACTTCCTACCCTTATCATGCAACAAATGACAAAAGGCAGCAGACACAAAACTCCTACTAGCACCAGAATCAAAGAGCACAGAAGCATATTTATGGTCCACCAGAAACATACCTGAAACTACTTTTGGATCTGCCCTGGCCTCCTCACGAGTTATGTTGAATGCCCTCGCCTTCGCCTTCGAACCGTCACCCCTTCCCTTATCTCCATCTTTAACCGTTTCTGATCCTCTTGATTTTCCTTTCTTGCAGTCCCTTTCCACATGTCCCATCTCGCCACACTGGTAACACTTCACCGCCTTGCAGTCCCTAGCATAGTGGCCCTCACCCCCACATTTAAAACATTTTCCAGTCCTAACTCTACACTCCCCTGAATGACCTCTTCCACATTTTCTACAAGCACCTCCTTCACCTGTATTTCCTCGTCTCCCTGACTGACCCTCAATATCCTCTTTTCTCCACTCCTGAAGTTGTCCCCCCCGAACCTTTTCCCATTTCCATTCTTGTTCCCACTCCATTTCTCCACCTTCTTCTGTACAGGCATCGGATCTCTCTCATCGTACAACCTCCCAACTAAATCCACCACAGACCTAAACGTGCCTGGTCTAGCCGCAATCATGTGCCTCCTGATATCCACGGGCAAACCCTGCATGTATCTCTTGATCTTCTTGGATGCAGGTGTCACCATGTCTGGCACAAGTCTTTCAAGTTCACTGAACTTGGAGGTATACTCTTGATGAGTCATGTTCCCAGCCTCCAAATACAAGAACTCCTTCTCAATCTTGTCTAATTCTCGATGGGGACAATACTCCTCCCGCACCAACTCCTTCAACTCAGACCACTTCATTTTGGCTATCGATCGCTTTCCTTCAGCCTGGACAATATTGTCCCACCAGCACAACGCTGAGTCGACGAAAGAATGAGTGGCAAACTTAACTTTCTGATCTTCTCGGCACTCACTGATTTCCAGTACCGCTTCCATCTCTTTGACCCAACGATAAACGACAGTAGCATTGCTGTTACCGTCAAAGGTAGGGGGCTTGCACCTTTGAAATGCCCCATAGTTGCACCCCCTAGTAGTCTCTCTCTCGGACTCCTCATCACTGTCGTCATCATGGACTACCACCTTAGGGTTCGATGGCTCCTCTTCAGATTCCTCCGTCCTCCCGGTGGACTTTCTAGAATTCGTCTCATTTTCCTTCCCCTTCTTATCAGCTTTCTCTCCATCCTTGACTGACATTGTAGACTTCGTCAGCGATAGCCTCTTTCACAGTGGATTTGAGGGTGGCTGATCCCTCCCCCTCCGGGTGACTATGGAGGTCTGACTCCTCGTGAACAGTCTCGGGAGCCTTAGCTTTGCTCCGGGTGACATGTGGCTCAGTAGTACGCCCGCCACGAGCACCTCCTCGGGTTGCCTTCCTTGATTTTCTACCAGCCATAACTAATTCCTATAAGATTCAAACACCAAAATGGTTATTCAAGATAATTGCTCAGATCATTATAAATACGGTAAGTCCTTAATTACAGTGGCCAAGTGTGATTAACCACTTACCTTACCCTCCTGTCCTAAGCAATCACTATCCTAACACATGTCAGTATTTAAATCTAGAAGCACATAAAACACATAGCACACGCACATAATCCCAATTTTACTTGAAAACTATTACCTGATGGCACGTAGCTACTTGGATTGGCATCCTTCATTCGGTCCCATTTTCAGTTTAAGTTCAGGTTTTCAAAACTACTTACCCAATTCTCTTAAACTTTTGCTCTGATACCAACTTGTAAGGCCCCGTTCCCGGGAAACCTCACAGTTGGTTAATCATAGCATAAAATCATTTTAATAACAAAACAATGCAGCGGAATAAAATAAACATTTACTTAAAACTTGTGATTGATATTATGATCATACATTTGTTCTTTAATTGTAAATTAAAACATAGTACTTTTTCTTAAATTAAAATAAATGATTTCATAAACAGGAATGCCATCCATTACCATCAAAGTAGCCTCCAACCAGTGCCATCCTCAGCATCAGCATTTACCTGCCAACTATTATGCATAAAAGTAAGCTTTGTTGAGTGAGTTCTAGTTTAGATAAATAAGAGAATATAAACTTTATCCTTCATATAATGACCACACATACATCATAATACATAACATTTCTTGCATCATAATAAGCATGTTCATTATCTTTCATTCTTTTATTATCTTTCATTTTCATCATATATAAGATTGCACAAAGCAAGAGCTCCATGTTGATCGACAACGAATGTTGATCCCTATCGGTACACATCATCATGGTAGCTAACCCCCGACAGTTGATCCACACTGCAAGGCACATAGCCCGCTCATGAATACGGATCAATCATCATACATCAGATTCACGTAAGTGAAGTCGATCATAGTGCTTGCAAGAATTTTCATCATCAAATGGGCCCGGAGGTAACATTCATTAAGTTTCACTTTTCATTAATATCATCTTCCACTTTAATATATAATACTTTACAGATAAACAACACAACATATCAAGTACATGTCATCATAAAAACATCACCGACCCACCGCGAGACAGCAGGGGTTCGGGGGCGGCAGCCCTTGACAGGGGGTCCTAGGGGCAGCAGCCCCTAGTGGGTCCAAGATGCAACGCCCCTGGCTGGGGCCGGGCTGCCAGGTCAGCGCGAAATTTTTTTATTTTTAAACATTTATATAGCACATTTCCTTATAGAAAAGATCGATCTTCCTGTTAAAACCTCATAAAATCTAGGTCATTTAAAAACGTATATTTAGTATGCATAATAACCCCAAAACATGGAAAAAACTTATAAACAGGGGATCTAGAACTCACCTGGTTACCGTGAGTAACTTCTAAACTAAGCTTTCTAGGCTAGGATCACACTACACAGCCTGCAGATAAGTTAACACTTAAAGGGGTTAATTTCTGCCTAAATTCGCTGCAAGAAATCAGTTTCGCTGGCAGTTTCGCTGACAGTTTCGCTGCCAGTTTTGCTGACAGTTTCGCCTCCCAATTTCGCGTGGCAGTTTCGCCCAACTTTCGTTGGAATTACATGGCTGCGAAATTACCTACGAAACTATAGTTTCGTAGAAAACCCACAGTTTCGCAGTTTGAATATGCAATTTCGCTGGATGCACAGACAGTTTCATAGATCGCATAAAAATTACGAACCAGCCCGTTTTTTAACCCAAAATCGCAACTGTTTACGTCCAATCTCTTAGTTTATCAACCATGAGGCTATATCTAAGCTTTATACATGTTTTCATACGTAAAAATATGACCTTTATGTGATTCTTTGCAACTTTTCAAAACCCAAAACCCTAGAATCCGGGTTTGATCTACAGAAGGGTTTAGAGGTCGATTCTTACCTGGATTTGTTGCTCCTTTCTTATGGTTTGATGCTCAATCGTTTAGATCTTCAATCCTTTAACCTTTGAAGCTCCAAATCTTGAGTTTTCTTCCCTTTCTCTCTGTACGAATTTGGGTTGCTAGGGTTCAAATGAGGAAGATGGTGGCTGATTAGGTGGGTTAAAGGACTGATTATGGGCCCTTAATCACTTAGGCTCTTGCCTATAAGCTTAATTTAGCCCATAACCCATTTTCTTCCTTTATTAAATACCCAATAATTAAGCCCATTATCCTTGATGACTCGTTTTGACTTTTTAGGATGTTACATGGGTGAAGTGTCATGCTTTCTTTACAAAGCTGATGGTGATGAGTCAACACTATGGCATAATCGAATATCTCATGTGAATTTTAAAACAATGAATAAATTGGCTAAAAATTACTTGGTACATGGTTTGCCTAAAAAGGAATTTTTCTGCAAAGATAACTGTGTTGCATGCCTGAAAGGGAAGCAACACAGAGCATCTCATAAATCCAAAGTTGTTAACTCTATCACCACTCCATTACACTTATTGCACATGGATCTATTTGGTCCCACAAGTATAATGAGCATTGGAAGGAAATCATATTGCCTTGTGATTGTTGATGATTTTACAAGATTTAATGGGTATTCTTTTTAAGAACTAAAGTTGAAACTACTGAAACTTTAAAATCTTTTATTCTTAAAATAGAAAATCAAATTGATCACAAGGTTAAAATAATTAGAAGTGATCAAGGGACTGAGTTTAAGAATCAAGTTCTTGACTCACCTGTAACTCAAAAAGGATTGCCAAACAATATAGTGCTCCTAGAACTCCTCAACAAAATGGTGTTGCTGAGAGGAGGAACATCACACTTATTGAGGCTGCTTGGACCATGTTAGCTGATTCAAATCTGCATCTAACATTCTGGGCAGAGGCAATAAGCACTGCATGCTATGTGCAGAACAGGGTTCTTGTAGTTAAGCCACATGGAAAAATCCCTTATGAGCTATGAAACAAGAGGCCACCATGCATTGGCTTTCTAAGGTCCTTTGGCAGCAGGTGTGCCATACTTAACACAAAGGACAATTAGGCAAAATTTGCTGAAAAGTCGGATGATGCTATCTTTGTTGGATATTCCTCTAACTCTAAAGCTTATAGAGTTTATAACATCAAAAATCAACAATTTGAGGAATCTTTCAACATTGTAGTTAATGAACACACTCCTTGTGTTAGGGGGAATAGCCCTGATCATATCTTTGATTTAGAATTGTTTCCAAACTATTCTAAACCCTCTTGTGAGAATGTTTCAGCTGGAACATCTGCTCAAAGTGACTCTGATGAAGACCAACTGTTTGAGTTACCCAGGCCTATTCCAAGTTCTTCAAGAGCTGCAACAAACCAAGCTCCCACTATTGGCAGATCTGATAGCATGACTATCTCAAGGGATAGTGGAGTTTCAACCAGTGATCCACCTGTTGACTTTCAAACCTCATCAGGTGACACTTCACAATACCAAGCTGATGGAAGTAGCATCTTGAAGGAACAAGCAACTGTTAATGCTGCTTCACAACCATTAAGTGATGATTATGTTTCTCATTCATTCAATCAATCCTCATTGAATGAGTATGAAACAACATCTGGACCCAGTGTTCAAGCTCTTGAGCAAAATATGTCCAATCTGGATCTATCTTTGCAATTGGAGGTAATTCCTAGACTTAGGATTCACAACACTCATCCAGCTAAGATCATCATAGGGGGAGTCTCTAAAGGTGTGAGAACAAGAGGACAAACTCACAATGGGAATGTCTGCTTGTACTCATGCTTTTTATCCCAGATGGAACCCAAGAAGGTAGAATCAATGCAAGAGGAGCTGCTTCAATTCAAGAGACAAAAGGTTTGGAACCTATGTCCACTACCATCTGGTCAAGTACCTATAGGCACCAAATGGGTTTTCGGAAACAAGAGAGATGATAGAGGCTTGATCATCAAGAATAAGGCAAGACTGGTAGCTCAAGGATACACTCAAGAGGAGGGAATTGATTATACTGATGTCTTTGCACCTGTTGCAAGACTTGAGGCAGTTAGGATCTTCCTTGCTTATGCTGCATCCAAGAATTTTACTGTCTACTAGCTTGATGTCAAGTGTGCCTTTCTATATGAGGATATAGATAGGGAAGTCTACGTATGCCAACCTCCAGGATTTGAAGACCCACAACACCCCAACTATGTGTGCAAATTGGATAAAGCTCTATATGGGCTGCACCAAGCACATAGGTTGTGGTATGAGACATTGTCTCAGTTTCTCTTGAAGAATGGTTACACTAGAGGTACCATTGACAAGACCCTTTTCATAAGGAAGTATGGAAAGGACATCTTGCTCATTCAAGTCTACGTTGATGACATCATATTTGGTTCCTCAAATGACCAAATGTGTAAAGACTTTGAGAGTATTATGAAAAAGAAGTTTGAGATGAGTTCCATGGGAAAAATGGACTTTTTCCATGGAATTCAGGTGAAGCAAATAAAGGAAGGGTTTTTCATCAATCAATCTAAATATGTCAATGACATTTTAGAAAGATTTGATATGAAAGATTGTAAGCCAGCAAAAACATCTATACCCAGAAACCATAATCTCTGTCCTGACTCCAAGGGGGAGGATACTGATCAACATCAGTATAGGGAAATTATTGGTTCTCTGATGTATCTCACAGCAAGTAGACCTGATATCATGTTTGCAACTTGTATTTGTGCAAGATATCAGGCTGCTCCAAAGGTGTCCCACCTGAGTTGCTGCCAAGAGAATCCTCAGATACCTCAAAGGAGCACCTAAACTAGGTCTCTGGTATCCAAGGAACAACAATTTCAATCTCTACGGCTACTCAGATAGTGACTATGGTGGCTGCAATATCAACAAGAAATCAACATCAGGTGGATGTCAATTTCTTGGTGGAAGGATCATCTTATGGCAATGCAAGAAACAATCCTTTGTTTCAACATCTATTGCTGAAGCTGAAATATTGCTGCTGCTAGTTGCTGTGCTCAACTGTTGTGTATTCAGAACTAGATGATAGACTACGGATTCAACTTCATGAGTACTCC
Source organism: Flaveria ramosissima (assembly GCA_025215565.1). Lineage (NCBI taxonomy): Eukaryota > Viridiplantae > Streptophyta > Magnoliopsida > Asterales > Asteraceae > Flaveria > Flaveria ramosissima. The sequence continues at coordinate 28,316,461 of CM046034.1, forward strand.
TATCCACATTGATAACAATAGTGCTATCTCCATTACTGAAAATCCGGTGAAGCACTCCAAGACAAAGCACATTGATATCAGGTATCATTTCATTAGAGATATTCATGAGAAAATCTGATTTTGACTCAAATGAACAATATACTGACTTGTTCACCAAAGCCTTTGATGAACAAAGATTCAAGTATCTCATTACAGCTATTGGGATGATAAACATTGATTAGTCTATCTCAATTGAAAACCTTTTAATGTGTAAAGTCTTGTGTCAAAACAATCTAAGCCTTGTTACAAAAAGTCCTTCTCTGAAATTTTCACTATGTATAAATTCTTCCGAAGAGGAATTAATCCTCGGAAGATGTTTTACATATCTTCCGAAGCAAAATTCCTCCCAGGAAAATCTTCTTCTCGGAAGAATTTTTAGTCTCGGAAGAAGCGATTGATCACATATCAGATCTACTTCCGAAGCTTATCAGATTCTCCATTGGGAAAACAATTTTTACTCTCGAAAGTAAGAACTTTACCTTCGGAAGTAAAATTGCCTTCGGGAGAAGATTACCATTAATTTTCTTAAAATTTTGGAGTAGTGACCCATTGCTTGTCATGTGGCTAGAACAACCACTGTCAATGATCCATACATTCCTGTTTGTCTTGAGTTGTTCCTGCACAAAAGAGATGGTTAGTTACATTTGGAAACCCAAGCCTTATTGGTCTTGGGCTCATCAAAAGAAGTAGAGGACAATGCAATAGTAATTGATCCGATTGTCATGTTTTGAGGATCATTTACTGATGTTGATGAAGAACTTTCAGTTACTTGGTCTTTCTTTGCCTTCCACACCACCTTTGGAAGCTTAGACTTGACCTTCATCACTTTAGAAGTTTTGATAACTTTGGAAGTTTTGATGACTGAACCTTCGGAAAATCTTGCTAACACTGCAGCAGGCTTTAGTGCTTCGGAAGTATTCCTTTCTTCCGAGACCAAATTTTCTTCTGAAGGCAAGTTTCCAATTGTCTTCTCCTTCATTTTGGAGCTTCCGAAAGGAAATTATTTTTCTTCTGAAGCCTTCTTCTTCTTCAAACTCTCAGAAGTTTCTTTCTTGGTCATATGGATAGTACTTTTTGGATTGTAGAGCCAATCCTTAGCAAGATGAGAAGTACTACCACACATAACGCAGTTCATCTTCTTCTTCCTGAAAGTCTTCTTATGAGAGCAAAGCTGAACTTGATCACTTTCCTTCTCCATCTTCATCTTTGCAGATGATGTGGCAATTCTTTTAGGGTGAGAGCTGACTTTGGAGCTGGATGGTTCAGGTTCTGTAGCAGTGGTACACAACTGATCAACCTTTATATTATTCATGTTGTTGGGATGATTTGAACATGAACTAGAGCTCCTGGTACTAGAGTCCAGGTTTATGTCTTCAGCCTTAACCACCTTAAATCCTGCAGAGATAAAGACTTGTTTCTGTATAGAGTTAAAGGTGGCCTTGATCTCTTGAGCCTTCTTGGACTTCCTCTAGGCCTTTTTGATCAAGTTCTTTCTTTCTAACTTGGTCATCCCAACCCTTTTACTCTCCTTAGAGGAATAGTGACCCTTCTTAGAATGCTCTTCTTCACTCTTCTCAGAGGCATCCTTCACTATCTCCTCTTTATCCTCTTCACATATGGGGTCTGGGAGAGGAAGCTCATCTTCACAAGTTCCACACCTAGGAGATCTTATAGACAGGATTGTGTGTGGAGGAGCTATCTCACTAGATCCCAGTCCCTGCTTATTTTGATAACAAACTTTTGCATGCAAGGATGAGGATATCATGTTCTTGAAGGTCTCTTCTTCAAGAACACAAGTTTCTGCCTTGGCTTTGCTGATCACAAGCTCAGCCTGACATTCAGTCAACTTAGTTATGAGATCTTTGAATCTGAGTCCTGTAGTTGGTATATTCATGTTTAAGAGTTGAAATGGTTTTCTCTAAGTCCTCTATCTTTAGTTTATAATCATTTTCAGCTCTTTTGAAAACAGATTTTAAAATATTTAAAGACTCAAGATCAGATCTCATCTCTAAGTTGTAGGACCTGTATCTATTCACAATACATTCAGGTGTACAGAGATGTTCCAATACCTTTGCTTCATCATGATCAGCCATTAGTGCTTGGTTTGGAGATGCATCTTCCACCTGAAAGCTCTAGTCAAAGCCTCCTTCTTCAACAGCAACTGCAGCTTGCTGCTTTGGCTTCTTATTTTGGGTGGTTCTCTTAGTGTAGTTTGGCCTGGCTTGTGCTTGGCCACCATTTGTCCTTGGTGCCTTACACTCCGTTGCAACGTGACCCATATGGTTGCAATTGTAACACTTTACTTTGTTTTTGTCCAGCCCAAACTTTCCACTGGCTGTATTGCTTGGAAACTTCCTCCTTGTCCTCTTGTAGAATTTCTTGGCCTATGAGTGAGAAGAGCCATTTGCTGAACTATCTCCATGTACTCCAGATTATTTGGATGGATACAGTCTAGATCTTCAAGGGTGAAGTGAAAGTTTCATGTGCTTTCATCTAAAGACACAAAGGCCTGTGAAGAGCTTGTCTCTTGGAATGGGCTTCCTTGAGTGTAGCTTTCTCTTGGTGTCTCCGGGAAGGTGATGAAAGGACCCTTTTGTGAGTTGTCAGGATAGCAGATAAGATGATGTTGCGGTTCTCTACTATCCCTTTCAACCGCATGGAGGGTTGAACTCAGTTTATTGTTGGAGTTACCAGATGAACCTTGCATATTCATCTCCATCTGGTATCCACTAAGAATACCATACAACTCTATCAAAGTAAGAGTCTTAAGGTTCTCAGTTCTCTTGATAAAAACACGATAATGTGTCCATTGTCTAGGAAGAGAGGACATGAACTTCCTTAAAATGTCCGTGTTCTCAAAAGTCACTCCAACATCCATTAGAGTGTCCAGAATCTCAACATACCTGAAGTATTGTTGAGTCATGGTTTCACCTATTTTGAAGGTTTAGTTTTCAAACTGCTGCTTCAGGAGATCCTTCTTGCTCTCCTTGGCTTCAGTTGACCCCTCATACATCAGCTTTAGTGCATCCCATAGCTGTTTAGCTATTTTGCACTTATTGAAGCCTCTGTATATGGAGTTTGAAAGAGCAGTTTGAAGGGCTATCATGGCTTTCCGATTAATATCTATTCTCTTCCTGTCTTCTTCAGAATAGTCAGCCATAGCCTTTGGAATCATACCACCTCCAGCAGCAGCTGAAGAGGTGCTTGGTATGTGAGGCCCTGAGACAACAGATTCCTACATCCTGGAGTCTTATGACTTGATGAACACTTCCATTAATTGGCACCTAGTGTTAAAGTCTTAAGGAGTGATCAGTGGGGACTTTTTCATGGTTCCAGTTTCCATATCAACTTTAAAAAGAGCTGCCATTTTAGAAGTTAAGTATTTTATGTGTGTGAGGGATCTTATGATGGTAAGATTTTACAATCAAGAGCCTGGAATGCTCTCATACCAATTGCAAGACCGGTTAAGGTATGGTCACCTACAACACAACACACAATGAGGAGAGTGTTTAGAACACTTAACAAGTCAAATAGGGAACTGGTAACACAATAAGATTTGATACTAAGAACACGAGCAAGTATGACACAGAATAAGAACAAACAACGCAAGTATTGGTTTTCAAGAATGTTGTATATTGCTCTCAAGTTCTTTACAAGTGTCACAAAACATAAGAAAAGATACAAGGACCTGAGATACTTTATACTACATCCTACAACCGGCCATACTTAGAAAGCTAGCTAGAAACATTTGATCTAGAAGACAACAAAATCAAATGTAGAGTCAAAAGACAGATTGCCTTTTGACTAGTGACTATGACATGTCATAGCTCACATTCTAATATATTAAAAAAAGGATAAAAGTACATGAAGTAGAAAGTAAAGGACTCAAGACCTCAATGTACAGTTAACAAAAGCATGGACCTTTTCACTAACTCATGTAAGTTGGTGACTAATCAGAGTTGCAGCGGAAGTGGTCCAGCTTTATGGTAAAGTAATTCAGATAAATCATGTGTTCAATAGTCTTCCGAAGAAATCAATCTTCATGTCTTGGCTTCGGAAGACTTTGTCTTTGAAGCTTTGGAAGACTTCACTTTTGGCTACGGAAGATGTTGGTCTTGGCTTCGGAAGATTTTACACTTAGAATAATTCTGATGCATGGTGTAAAACTTCCGAAGCGTTTCTACTCTTTACTCAGTGCATGCATGCAGAAAGACTTAGGATGTTTTAGGTGCATTAGCCTTACATGAAACCTTACAAGCAGAATAGAGTCGAAGATCATAACGTAAATAACTTCTCTTTGATTGCTCTCTGAATTCAAAAGATTACACAAGTGTTTCAAATTCAGGAAATGGACAAAAAGCTATACAATAACTAACAAAGTAGCTATTTATACTAAACTAGTATGTTCTCGCGCGAAAACAGGCTTTCGTGCGAGAACCTAGTTCTCACACGACTGCAACTTGTCACGCGAATAGTTCTACTTTTCGCATGACTTGAACTTGTTCTTCACTTTGATTTGATTTCCCAAGCCTCTAGGTTCAACCCCTTCTTTCCTAACTCCGTCTTTTAGGACTTTAAAAAGTGCAAGACTATAAAAGAACTCTGGGATGCACTGAAGTTGATACATGAAGGATCTGTGGAAGCTAAGGAGAACAAGAAAGACATTATAAAGGATAGTAGAGACACCAAGGGAGTGCTACACTCAATGAAACCCATTTCATCAATGGAGAGCTACATTGAAAGGGATAGTAGAGAACTACAACATCATCTCATATGCTACCATAACAACTCACTAAAGGATCATTTCATCACCTTTCCAGAGACACCAAGGGAGAGCTACACTCAATGAAACCCATTTCAAGAGCCCAGTTTTTCTCAAGCCTTTGTGTAGATGAAGAGGATATCATGGAGGGTGAACCAGAAGTGAGTGAAGAGGTTCACTCTAAAAAGGGTCACTATGTCTCTGGAGAGAAGAAGAGACCAGGATGGCCAAGTCTGCAAGAAAGAACTTGATTAGGGCTGTCAAAAAAAGATCAAAGAAAATGCAGGAGATCAAGCCCACCTTCAACATCAGGCAAAACAAGTTTTTATCTTTGCTGGGTTTGAGGTGAGAAAGACTGAATACTTAACAAAGGACTCTAGTACCAGGGGTCCTATTTTAAGTATATTCCATCCTGGTCAGGAGAAGAAGATTGAACAAATATGCAAGCAACCATTCAACTCCAAAAGCAAGCTTCACCATCTAAAGCATGCTGCATCATCTAAGAAGATGAAGAAGGAGATGGAAAAGGATCAGGACCAACCTTCTCCTTAGGACAAGACTCTTAGAAAAAAGCCTATGGAATGTATCATGTGTGATGGTACAACTCATTATGCTAAGGAGTGCATTTACAATCCTAAGAGTACCATCCACATGAACAATAAGAAAACTTCTAAGAAGAAAAAGAAACAAGCTTTGGAAGGAAAATAAGTTTACTTCAAAAGCATCAAGGTGAACCAAAATAAGATAGATGGAAAACTATCTTTGGAAGCAAGTTTGGCTTCGGAAGAAAGAAATGCTTCCGAAGCACTGAAGTGTGCTGCAGTGGATGCAAAAGTTTCTGAAGGTTCAGTTTCCAAAACTTTCAAAGTCATAAAAACTTCCAAAGTTTTGAGAGCCATGTTTAATATTCTAAAGGGATGGTGTGGAAGATGAAGGAAGGCCATGTGACTGAAGTTTTTTTTATCAACAACAGCCAATGATACTCTAATTTGCACATAGGATCAATAACTATTGAACTATCTTTAGTTCACCTTGATAAGCCCAAGATTAGCAAGGCTTGGGTTTTCGTGTATGACTAATCTTCTCTTTTCATCTGAAGGAACAACTGAAGACCAAAAGAAATGTATGGATTATTAATAGTGGTTGTTCAAGAAACATGACTGGTAATGGCACTTTGCGTCAAATCTTTAAAAAATTTGATGGATGGCCGGTTGATTTTGGTAGTGAGTCGGGAGGTCATATTACTTGAAGGGGCAATGTCACAAATGGTAAGCTCAGTATTGAAAGGTAAACTTTGTCAAAGATCTTAAGTATAATATTTTGAGTGTATCTGAATTTTGTGACTAGAGACATAACTTGCTCTTTACTGAGTATGAGTGCATTGTTCTCAAACCCAGAGTGAGCATTCCTCAAGAGCATATCCTAATCAGAGCCTCTAGGAAAGGGAACATGTAGAAGATGGATTTGCAGGAAACCTTACATTCAGGAGAAGTTTCTTGCTTTCTATTTAAAGCCAATAGTGATTAGTCTTTCCTTTGGCAGAAAAGATGTTCCATGTAAACATTAAAAACATAAATAAAATAATTAAAGATGATTTGGTAACTGGAATGCCAAAGAAAGAGTTTATAAGTGATGCGTGTTGTGTTGCATGTATGAAAGGACAGTAATACAAAGTGTCACACAAGCCAAAGGAAATGAACTCTATCACTAGTCCCCTTCACTTACTACACATGGATCTCTTTGGCCGCACAAGTGTAATGAGTTTAGGAAGAACTTCATAGTGCCTTGTGATCACAGATGATTTCATAAGATATACTTGGGTCTTCTTTCTTAGAAGTGAGGACAAGACCCCTGAAATCTCGAGATCCTTCACTTTGAAAATTGAGAATCATTGTGATCATAAGGTTAATATCATAAGATGTGATCAAGGAACTGAATTCAAGAACCGAATCCTTGACTCATTTTGTGATGAAAAGGGTATTTCAAGACAATATAATGCTCCTAGAACTCTTCAACAAAAATGGTATTGCTGAAAGGAGAAATATTGCACTTATTAAGGATGCAAGAACCATGCTCTCTGACTCTAAATTGCTCATCACCTTCTGGGCAGAGATAGTTAACACTGTTTGCTATGTACAGAACAGAGTTTTAGTAGTCCATACTCATAGTAAGACACCTTATGAACTGTGGCATAAAAGGAGACCTTTCATTGGTTTTCTTAGGTCCTTTGGATGTTCATGCACCAAAGATCACATAGCCAAGTTTGCTGAGAAGGTAGATGTTAGATATTTTTATTGGATGTTTTTCTCAAGATAAGGATTATATAGTATACAATCTTAGAACTAGAGTAGTTGAAGAGTCAGCCAATGTGACCTTCAATGAACACACTCCAAGTGTGAAAGGTTCTGGTCCTGATTGGCTATTTGATCTTGATTTAGTTACCAACTATTTTAACAAATCTTGTGAAGATGTTTAAGGAACAATAGATAATACATATGCAGGAGATCCTAATTAAAGACTTGAGCTGAGAAGACCAAATGTTTGAATTCCTTCAGCACCAGTGGTAATAAACACTGCAAGTGGAAATTCTGTCAGCACAACCATGACAAATTTTTCAGCTGATTCATCTAAGGTGCCAAAAAATTCTAGCAATAAAGCACAAAAATCAAATGAAGGGATCTCCAATGCAGGAGGAAATGGAGATGGTGGAAATGATCAAGAATACCTTGATGCTGACAACCACTACACTGAAGACACATCAATGATGTTACACACTCTCTAGATCAAGTCGCACTTGATGGGTGTGCTGATGTGGCAGGTGATACTAAATCACTAGATCTAAATTTCTTAAATTTAGATATATCAAATCAACTTGCTGTGATTCCTCGGCTAAGAATCCACAAGTCACATCCTACCACAAACAACATGGTGATGTTGAACTTGGAGTGAGAACAAGAGGACAAACTCATGATTAAAATTTTTGTCTATACTCTTGCTTCTTATCCCAGATTGAGCCAAAAAAGTAGATGAAGCTTTAAGACATGCAAGCTGGATTGAAGCAATGTTGGATGCACTACTTTAATTCAAAAGAGAAGGTGATTGGAACCTATGTCAACTTCCTTCTAGGAAGATGCCAAAAGGTAGCAAGTGGGTTTTCAGGAACAAGAAATATGATAAAGGGCTTGTTGTCATGAACAAGGCATGATCGGTAGTCCAAGGGTACACTCAAAAGAAAAGGACTCACTACATAGATGTCTTTGCTCCTGTAGCAAGACTTGAAGCTATAAGAATATTCCTTGCTTTGCTACATCAAAGGATTTCAAGGTCTACCAACTTGATGTATAATGTGCTTTTCTATATGGGGTGATAGATGAAGAAGTGTATTCCAAGCAACCACCTGGCTTTGCAGAATTAGATCATCGTGATTATGTCTGCAAGCTTTACAAAGCTCTCTATGGGCTGCATTAAGCATAAAGGAAGTGGTATGAGACATTGTCATAGTACCTGGTTCAACATGGTTACAAAAGAGGTACTATTGTCAGCACACTCATCCCCCATGATTCTTCTGATGAGGATGAGGGGAGCATGAAACAAAATGTACAAAAATTGAGGGATACCTACACATATCTTGTTTTAAAGGTTAGTCACCGAAAATCTCATATGGGTACCTTACAAAGGCAGGTGCTTAATCAGCAACTTGAGATCATCGATCTCAAGGGTAAGCTAGATTCCTAAGTTCTTGTGGGCCTGGTTGAACGTGCCTGGTAGGCCTTTCAGCTAACTTGCACTTGAGATTGGTGATCTTAAGTTGCTGGGTGACTACCTGCCTTTGTAAGGTAGCCAACTAAGATTCTAGGTGACTAACATTTGAAACATGAATATGCAGGAATCCATCAATTTTTGCAACTTTTGTTTCATGCTCCCCTCATCTTCATCAGAGGACATAACCAAAGTCATCCCTCTCACCACCAGTTATTTGTTCATAGTCTTTGGATTTCCCCTGCTCCATGGCAGTTTCATGAGAAGTGTCAAGGAGCTGGGTTGTCGTGGTTGAGGTCTTAAGTATGTAATCAATTTAAAAAGTGAGTGCCTTTTCCACATGGACTTCTTGAACTTGTTTAGAGAGATCCACCTTATTTGTGGGTGGATGATTTGGGCTAGATATGGGAGTAGCAGGGGCACACATCTCTTTAAGAAGGGGAGGAGAAGAGAGACTCATGGTAGTCACTAAATCCCATATCCTTATCATCATAGAATTCTAGGTTAGGGATTGATTGATTGAGGTCTAACGTTTAGGGAAGGTAACTTTCCCCTGTAGGTTGTTCATATTAGTTTTGAGACTCATAATAAAGGCTTGCAGCTGGGGTGATGAGCTCATCAAGATGAGCATGAGGAACCTCAGCACTAGTTATAAAAAGAATGGGAGTGGTCTGCTCCTCATGGGAAGTGAGAGCTATTGGTTCCACTTTCTCCTGTATGGGTAAGTATATGGGGGCCTACTCAATCTGAATAGACTGAGCAGGAGTTCGTTAGGATTTTATCTGGTAGGTGATGGTGATTTGTGGTTTTGTGGGAGTTGAAGATAAAGAACATGTGGGTTCAATATTGGCTGGGGCTACCAAGTTGTCAAATTGAGCAGGGAGCTCTAAATTTTTTGGGACAAGGGTTGCCTCTACACCGAAAAAACAAAAAGTTGTTTTCCTCATTATCTTTAAGATGTTAGGCTTCATCTGTCCTAATTTTAAAACATTACCTGTTCATCTCAACTGTGAGCCCAGTTCATAGTTGAGAATGTGTTGGACATATATAGGGAACATGTAATATTCTAAGAAATCTAAGTTAGCAAGTAAATTTGTATAAACAAATTATGAATACTTGAACTTGATGCTCTGGACCATTCCATGGACTATGTAGGAAAGGTCTTAAGAAACTTGATCCCATCCTCCATGTTTATTGGATAAAGAGTGGATGAAAACAAGGAGGATGTACTTCCATTAAGAGGAACCTTCCATTTCCTAAAGGTCTTGACTGAGAAGTCGCTTTCATAATCGATTAGCTGGAATGAGCCATTGACAACCTCTTTGGAGAAGGACAGCTCACCTTCTTCATCATCCAACCTTAGATGTTGATTGATGGTGGCTAGAGTGATAAACATTGTCTTCCCCCTGCGCTGATGAAGATAGTGCATTCTCACCATCCAAGATAACGTCTTGGCAGGTCCTCCAGTACTATAGCAGTTGATCTTCATAAAGAGAAGGGTCTATGGTGAGAGCGGTGAGGTATGAAGAGCAGGAAAGTAAGTTGCAGATCCCTGAAAAACCATGGTCTTTCTCAGGTGATAACAAAGCAAACTGGTTGTGTTACCTGTGAAGGTGCATAACAAAGGGTGGCTGGTTTTGTGGTTCAGGGTTGGCCATTTTCTAAAGCTTTTTTGAGGAAAATATGAATAACAACTAGGGTTTTTGGTGATTTAGGGCAAGAAGATTACAGATGAAGATGAAGAAGAGAGAGGGATATCTGTTGTAAAGGCTATTTATATGATTGGATTTGAGACAAAGTTATTGCAATATATAAACTTTGAAATCCGGATGTCGGTCCCACCTCTGAAAAAGTGCCCAAAAAGGTAGTTATCTTGAAAGTTGAAAATCTTCTGAAGGTAATTTCCCTTCGGGAGTTTAAAGAAGGCTTCCGAAGCAAAATTGACTTTGGAAGATATTCCTCAGCATTAGAACAATTGGTTCGGAAGAAAATGTACTTAGATCAATTTTGCTTCCAAGACAGATTTGGTTTTGGAAGATATTAAAATTCAAAAGTTTTATTTAAAGAGCAAATAAAACTTTCAAGACTAAATTGCTTTCAGAAGAATATTGTCCTTCAAAACATATAAGTACTTAGAAGCAAACTTAAGCTTCGGAAGATATATTAGAATTCATCCGAGGCTAAATACCTTAGTAAGTAGTTATTAGTATTAAAGACATAATGTTCTTCTGAAGTCAAATTAATTTCTTCTGAGAGAAAATCTGTCTTTAGTTCTTAAAATTATAAGGAATATCTACTTTGAAAAATTTCTTCCAAGATAAACAAGGCCTAAATGGGTGATACAGTTAGACAACATAAAAGTCACACATGTTTAATAAACAAGTTTGAAATTAATTTAAGAAAAGATACTCAAAGTTAATCATTCCAATGGCTGATAAAAGATATTTAAATCTTTTTTCATCAAATGCTTTTGTGAACAGATCAGCCTATTGTTCATTTGTGTTAACTTTGACCAGCTTAATCAAAACTTTTCCAAACTTATCTTCGATCAAATGATACCTGATGTTGACGTGTTTTGTCTTTGAGTGCTGCACAAGATTCTATTTGATTGAGATAGCAGTGTTGTTTTCTATATGGATAGGAGTCTTCTTGAAGTTGAATTCATAGTCTAGTATTTGATTCTGAATCCAAAGCACTTGAGCACAACAGCTTGCAGGAACAATGTATTCAGCTTCAGCAGTTGATGCAAATACACATGATTGTTTCTTACATTACTGCAGGACCGTTAAAGGGTATGCACTTACAACACAACAACACAATGAGGAGAGTTACTTAGAACACTTAACAGATCAAATAGGGAACTGGTTAACTTTAGTGAAAGATGCTAAGAACACAAGTAAAAATGAGACAAAACAAGACAGCAAACAGCACAAGTAATTGGTTTTCAGGAATGCTGTATATTACTTCTCAAGTTCTATTACAAATGTTACAAAGCATAAAAAAAAGTTACAAGTACTTGAGATACATATACTACATCCAACAGCCGGCTATACTTTGAAGGCCAGCTGGATACATAAGACTAGACAACACAAAAAATCAAATTTAAAGTCAAAAGGCAGATTGCCTTTTGACTAGTGACTATGACATGCCATAGCTCACATCCTAATATATTACAAAAAGGATAAAAGTACATAAAGTAGAAAGCACAGACTCAAGACATCAATGTACAGTTACCAAAAGCATGGACCTTTTCACTAACTCATGTAAGTTGGTGACTTTACAGAGTTGCAGCGGAAAGGTGGTCCAGCTTTATGGTAAAGTACATCAGATAAAAGCATGTCTCTAAAAGTCTTCGGAAGAAATCTATCTTCACTCTTTGGCTTCAGAAGAGTTTGTCTTTGAAGCTTCGGAAGACTTCACTTTTGGCTTCAGAAGATGTTGGTCTTGGCTTCGGAAGATTTTACACTTAGAATATTTCTAGTGCAGAGTGTAACACTTCCGAAGCATTTCTACTTATGTTCTTCAGTGCATGCATGCAGAGAGACTTTGGATGTTTTGGCTGCATCAGACTTATAGGAATTCTTACAAACTCCCCCTAGGTTGATGCTACCAAAACATTTGAAGATCTTCAGCTGTTGACATTCCTCATAATGATGATAACCATGCCCTTCTTCATTAGATGGTCAGGATCATTCAGAATCTCATAATATCTTCTTATCTCAAAGAGATCATGCAGAGGTAGGTTGAATAAGTCTTGCAATGTGTAGACATTTTCACCACCTTGATCTCTGATCACATGCCATCTCTCTGGATTAGTTGTGAAGGTCCAAAATAAGATGGGTCTCTCAGCTGCAAGAAGAGTCACTTGAATTGGAGTTGATTGGGCTACCTCTTCATGCACTTCCTCAGGTTCATCTGACTCAGCCTGAGGTGTAGAGGTGGATGATTCAGGCTTCTTCTTCTTCTTTGACTTTGGTTTGGAAGCCATCCTCTTCTTCCTCTTTGAAGACTTTAACTGAGAAGACTGGTCTGTAGCACCTTATTGATCAGTCTTGTCTTGCTCAGTTGGGTGTTCCTCCCTCACAGGTTCAGAGGATCAGAAGACGAAGCTTGCTGAGGCGCAGCAGGAGGTCCAGGTTGTGTTGTCTCAAATTGTTCAACCTTAACCTCCACTTCAGGTGGGGCTTGACTTAGAGGGGAGTGTAAGTCAATTAGCTTTCCATTCTTGATCTTCTGCTTGATTACCTTGATGTGCTCATACATTGTAGATTGAGACATAGTCCAAGTCTCCTTCCGGAGAATCCATACAGTTTCAAGAAGCTCATCATCCTTTGTTTGTCAGCAGACTTCTTCATACTCTTTTGGATGATGGCTCTTGACTTTGCAGCCTCTTCCCTCATCTTTCTCTTTGTTGCCTTTTTTCTTTGAGCACTTGAAGGTCAAGTGAGATACTCAAACTCAATGTACTCAAAGGAAAAGGGAAGAAGTGCAGATGCCTGGTAGAGACCTGTGGCACTCAGGTAGTTGATCATGTTTTGCCTATCTGTTTCCTTGTCTACCTGAGGTTCTTGTATAGCTGCCATCGCCTCTTGCACAGGGCTTTCTTGAACTAGGTAGAGAGTAGGAACATGCTTGCATATACTCTTTTGTCTCTTCTCCTCTTTGAAATGGAGAAGTAGCCTTGCATCCTCTGCTTCCTTCATCTCTCTTGACACTTCCATGTCAGCCAGTTCATTTAGTTCCTCTAAGGGGAGAGATATAATCACATCTATGTCATAGTTCCTGGTCTGCATGTAAGTAATCCTGACTGCCCTCAACTCATCATCTTGAGTGTTTGGTCTGTGGGCAGCCCTGATTGCAGCTTGCATAAAGCCTGAAGACCTAGAGGAACTTTCTCACATTAGCTTCCTCTTCCTCTCTCTCGCCTCCATCTCAATCTCCTCAGAAGTTAGAATCCTTTTCCCTTTGTCACCCACAGACCTTTATGACACAGGGTGGAGAGAGCTTTGGCCTTCATTGCTTGGTGTAGCATCCAAGCTCTGGCCAGAGAGAGGTTGTGAGACACCTTCACTAGTAGGTGTTTCACTGAGGGGATGAAGTTCTGAAGTAGTTGTTGGTGTGATAGAGCTCTCAGGCTCTATCACTGGGCCTTCAGCCAAGGTTTTCCCTTTAAAGCTAATCTCAGGGTCTGCCTCAACATCCAGTTGACAAATGACATTACCTGATTGTGTTTGTCTCCTTCTTAGACTGAACTCTTTAGTAATTCTGTCTTGAATCCCTTGTGCTAACATGTTAGCTTGTCTAGATTGACTTGGGTTGACAAGTGGCATGTTGATCAGGTCAAGACCTTCATAGTAGTTCAAGGTCTGAAAATTGAACACCTCTTGATGCCCTTGAACTCTTTGAAGAATGAGGGCTCTTCTATCAGCATCATACCTCCACCCAATAATGTAATTTGAAGTTCCTTGAGGCGGGGATAATATAGCCCTTGGAATGCCTTCCTCAGTGGAACTCCTAATGAAAGAGTCTATAGTGTCCACATCAATGTGAACTTGAGGAAGTTGCTGAGTATGCACAATTGCAAGTGAGGATGGTGAGTCCTCAATGTCCATACTTCCTGAAGAACTCCCATGTTCTGTGACTGTAATGACTTTCTCCCCCTTTTTGGTAGCATCACCCTCTTGCATAGGTGAGCTAGGAGTTAGGTCAATCACATTCACAGGTTCTTGTGTTCCGGGTTGAGCTCTTCTTAAAGGTCTCGCAGCTAGTTTTTCCCTGAGATAAGATATCTCAAGTTGCTGATCATTGACCCGGTTGTGCAGGGTAGTCACCTGAGATTCAAGGTGACTAACCTTAGAGACTAAATAAGAGCATGTTTTTGACAGTTTTTGCACCTTTAGTCTCAAATTTCCCTCATCTTCATCAGAATAATCATTATGGGATGAGATGATTGGACCAAAGTCCTCTATCTCACCACCAGCTTCAGGTACTTGGTTGCTGGATTTCCTCTGCACATTGACAACCTCAGTTGAAGTGTCAATGGGTTGAGTTGCCATGGTTGAGGTCTTAATGATGTAATCACTTGCAGAAGTGAGAGCGCTTCCATATGGACCTCCTGAACAGGTTCAGGTTGATCCAACTCAGTGATAGGTGCTTGATGTGGGCTAGACAAAGGAGGCTCAGGAGTACTCATCTCTCTTTAAGTAGGGGAAGAATAGAGAGACTCATGGTACTCACTGAAACCTAAGTCGTTATCAGTATAGAATGAGAGGTTGGGAATGGGTTGATTTAAGTCTAAAGGCTGGGGATGGTAACTGTCCCTTGAAGGTTGTCCACTTGAGTGTTGAGACTCAGAGTGAAGGCTTAAGGCAGTTGGGCTTGTGAGCTCATCAGGGTGAGCATGAGGAACCTCACCACTGATTCTTGAAGAGATGAGAGTGGTTTGCTCCTCAGGGGAAGTGGGAGCTCTAATGTCCACTTCCTCCTTTATGGGTGAGTGTATGGGGGCCTACACAAACTCAATAGCTTCAGCAGGGGTTCGTTTGGATTTTCTTTGGTAGGTGAGGGTGATTTGTGGTCTTTTTGGTGGTTGGGAGGTAGAAGGTGTGGGTTCAACACTACCTTGTGTTGCTAGGTTGTCACCTTGAGCAATAAGCTCTAACATTTTTGGGACAAGGGCTGTTTCTACCCCTGAGAAGCCTACAGTTGGCTTTTTCATAATTTTAAAGATGCCAGGCTTCATCTGTCCCAATTTAAGAATATTATATGTTTTCCTCAACTGTGAGCCCAGTTCACAGTTGAGAATGTGTTGAACATATCTAGGAAACATATAATACTCTAAGGAGTCCAAGTTAGCAAGCAAATTTGTATAAACAAACTGAGAGTACATGAACTTGACCCCTTGAACCATTCCATGCACTATGAAGGAGAGATCCTCAAGAATCTGGTCCCACCCTCCATGCTTGTTTGACAAGCTGTGGATATCCACATGAAGCAGGTATTTCCACTGGGATGAGACATTTCCTTTCCTGAAGGTCTTTACAGAGAAATCCCCCTCATAGCCCATCTGCTCAAAGGAATGATTTACAACTTCCTTTGGGAAGGACAACTCACCTTCTTCATCATCCAGCTGCAAGTGAGTGTTGATGATGGCCGGAGTGATGAAGATTGTCCTCCCCTGCACTGTGGCAGACAGTGCCTTCTCCCTATCCATAATGACCTCTTGGCAGGTCTTCCAGAATTCAAGCAGATGATCCTCATAGAGAGTAGGATCAATGGTTAGGGAGGTGAAGTAGTTGGATAGATCCAGAAAACGACAAACCTCTGAGAAACTTTCATCTTTCTTAGAGCTCAACAGAGCAACCTGGTTGTGTTGCCTGTGAAGTTGCATGGAGAAATCTGGGTTGTTTCTGCGGTTTAGGTTGGCCATTTTGAGAAGCTTAAGGGTGAAGAAAGATAAAGAACAGAGGCGGTTTGGGAGAATTTAGGTTTAAGGAATAGTGTAATTGAAGAAGATAGTGAAAGAGGGGGAACCGTTGGGTATTTATGTGAAAAGGATTTGAGACAAAGTTAATGAAAAAGGATAAACTTTGAAATCCGGATGTCGGTCCCACCTCTGAAAAGTAGTTTACTTTTGCCCAAAAAATAGTTTTCTTGGAATTCGAAAAATCTTCCGAAGGTTATTTGCTTCGAAAGTTCTGAAGGAAAAGCTTCCGAAGGCAAATTGGCTTCGGAAGATATTTCAAAGGTTTTTGAGAATTTTGCTTCGGAAGAGAATTTACACTCAGAGTTTTTATTCTAAAAAGAATGAAAACTTCCGAAGGTAAATTGCTTTCGGAAGAAACTTGTTCTTTTTAAAACATAAGAGTACTTAAGTTGATTTTAAGTTTCGGAAGAAATTTCCGAAATTTCTTCCGAAGTTAAAATAACTGAAGTAGTTATTTGTTTACTAAGACATAAATTTCTTCCGAAGGTAATTTTAAATCTTCCAAAAAGAAAAGAGATCAAAATTTTCAAAAATCTAAGAAATGTCTTTTGAAAAGATTTTCTTCCAAAGAAAACAAGGGCTTATGAAGGTGATGAAATAGACAACTTAGGACACACAGGTTTTAGAAATAATATGAATAAGTTTTAAGAAAATCTATTCAAAATTAATCATCCCAATAGCTGATACAAGATATTTAAATCTCTGCTCATCAAAAGCTTTGGTGAACAGATCAACATATTGTTCATTTGTGTTAACTTTTACTAGTTTGATTAATCCCTTTTCAAAGTTATCTCTAATCAAATGATACCTGATATTGATATGCTTTGTCCTTGAGTGCTGCACAGGATTTTCTGTGATTGAGATAGCACTGTTGATGTCTATGTGGATGGGAGTCTCTTTGAAATTGAATCCATAGTCCAACATCTGATTTTGAATCCAAAGCACTTGAGCACAGCAGCTTGCAGCAGCAATGTATTCAGCCTCAGCAGTTGATGCAGACACACAGGATTGTTTCTTACATTGCCAAGAGACTACTCTTCCACCAAGAAATTGACATCCCCCTGATGTAGACTTAGAAGTCATGTTGCAACCACCATAGTCACTATCTGTATAAGCATACAGATTAAAGTCAGAATTCTTTGGATACCAAAGGCCAAGTGATGGAGCACCCTTGAGATATCTTAAAATTCTTTTGACAGTGACCAGGTGTGACATCTTAGGGTTGGCTTGATATCTTGCACAAATGCATGTAGCAGACATGATATCTGGCCTGCTAGCTGTGAGGTACATAAGAGACCCAATCATTGCCCTGTAGAGATGTTTATCAACACACTCCCCCTCAAGATCAAGTCCAAGGAAGTGATTTCTGGCTATGGGTGTCTTAGCAACCTTACAATCAGTCATGTTGAATCTCTGAAGTATGTCTTGTACATACTTTGATTGACTTATGAAGATGCCATTGGCAACTTGCTTCACTTGAATTCCTAGAAAGAAATTGAGTTCCCCCATGGCACTCATTTCAAACCTGTCCTTCATCTGCTTCTCAAACTCTTTGCAGAGCTTTGGATTAATTGACCTAATGATAATGTCATCTACATATACTTGAACTAGCATTATGTCATTTCTTGTTCCTTTGATGAAGAGAGTTCCATCTATAGTACCCCTTTTGTAGCCATGCTGACAGAGATATTGAGATAGAGTCTCATACCACTTCCTTGGTGCTTGGTGTAACCCATAAAGTGCTTTATCAAGCCTGCAGAGATAATCAGGATGATTAGGATCTGCAAACCCAGGTGGTTTTTTTACATACACCTCTTCATCAATCACCCTATAGAGCAAAGCACACTTGACATCAAGTTGGTAGACCTTGAAGTTCTTAGTTGCAGCAAAAGCAAGGAATATTCTAACAGCTTCAAGTCTTGCTACAAGAGCAAAAACATCTATGTAGTCAATTCCTTCTTGAGTATACCCTTGAACAACTAGTCTTGCCTTGTTCTTGATGACAAGTCCTCTATCATCTTTCTTATTTCTGAACACCCATTTGATTCCTATGGTAGTCTTCCCTTGAGGAAGAGGACATAGATTCCAAACCTTTTGCCTTTTGAGTTGAAGCAGCTCCTCTTGCATAGCTTCAACCCAACTTCCATCCTTTAGAGTCTCATCAATTTTCTTTGGCTCTATCTGGGACAAGAAACAAGAGTAAAGACTAATATTTTCATCATGGGTTTGCCCTCTTGTTCTCACCTCTGAATCAACATCTCCAATGATGTTTGTGGTAGGATGAGACTTGTGGATCCTTAGCTGAGGGATCATAGCAAGTTGCTTAGACAGATCTAAATTTGAGAAATTTTGATCTGGCAAGGAAGATTCACCCACCACATCAGCACACTTATCAAGATTGACTTGATCCAATGAGTGTGTGACTTCATTGATGTTGGCTTCAATGGAGTGGTTATCAGCATCAAGAATTCATGATCACTTTCACCACCACCATTTTCTCCAACATTAGAAGTTCCTTCATCTGAGTTTTGTGCCTCTAAGCTGGAATTTGAAGGCACCCTAGAAGTATCAACAGGATTTGTTATTGATGTGTTGGTAGAAGCTTCATTTGCAGGATTGGTTATTAGTGGAGCTGAAGATGTGTAGCTTGAAGGTCTTCTTAGCTCAAATCTTGGGTCAGGATCACCTATAGATAGAATATCTGTCGACTCTAAAACATTCTAATAAGATTTGTTAAAATAGTTGGTAACTAAATCAAGATCAAATAGCCAATCCAGACCAGAACCTTTCACACTGGGAGTGTGCTCATTGAAAGTCACATTAGCTGACTCCTCAACTACTCTAGTTCTGAGATTGTATACTCTATAAGCTTTAGCTTGAGAAGAGTATCCAATGAAGTGTCCATCATCTGATTTCTCAGCAAACTTGGCAATTTGATCTTTGGTATTCAAGATGGTGCAAGGACATCCAAATGACCTGAGAAAACCAATGAAAGGTTTTCTCTTGTGCCAAAGTTCATAAGGAGTCTTACGATGTGTCTTAACCACTAAAACTCTGTTTTGCACATAGCAAGCAGTGTCCACTGCCTCTACCCAGAAGGTGATGGGCAATTTAAAGTCAGACAACATAGTTCTTGCAGCTTCAATTAGTGTCCTGTTTCTCCTCTCAGCAACACCATTTTGTTGAGGAGTCCTGGGAGCACTATATTATCTTGTAATACCTTTTTCATCACAAAATGTATCAAGGATTTGATTCTTGAATTCAGTTCCTTGATCACATCTTATGGTTTTGACCTTGTGATCATACTGATTCTCAATCTTTAAGATAAAATTCTTTAGAATCTCAGGGGTCTCATCCTTAGTTCTAAGAAAGAAGACCCAAGTGAATCTTGTAAAGTCATCTGTGATCACCAAACAATAAGAGGTCCTTCCTAGACTCATTACACTGGTGGGGCCAAAGAGATCCATATATGTAATAAGTGTAGGGGATTAATAATGGAATTTCTTTCCTTTGGCTTGTGAGATACCTTGTGTTGCTTCCCCTTCAGGCATGCAACACAGTGGTCATCACTTGTAAACTCCTTCTTTGGTATTCTAGTTACCAAATCATTCTTAATTAGTATATTCATGTTTTTAGAATTTACTTGGCACATTTTTATGCCAGAGGAAAGACTCATCATTATTTGCTTTAGACAATGTTTCTTGCAAATCCATCTTGTACATGTTCCCTTTCCTGGGGGCTCTGAGCAAGATGTGCTCATGCGGAATGACCAACCCAAGCCTGAGAACAATGCACTCATGCTCAGTGAAGAACATGCTATGACTCTGATCACAAATTTAGGATACACTCAGAAGATTGTACCAAGCTACTTGACAAAGTTTACCTTCTCAATGCTGAGCTTACCATTTGTGACCTTGCCCCTTCCTGTAATGTAACCTCCTGCATCTCCTCTGTTGGACCAAAAGAACCAATGAGCCGGATCAGAAAAACCTTTAAGTCTCACAGACGTCACAACAACTACTGAAGTCCACAACAGCTGAAGACAACAACTGATTACAAAGTCTGAAGACAAGTGCTGAAGACAAAGTCTGAAGACAAAGTCTGAAGACAAGTGCTGAAGACAAAGTATCAGAAGTTGTCATAACAGCTGAAGAGGACTTCTTCAGTAGTTGTGATGGTTTACTTTCAGTAGTTTTATGTTTTCTCTTTTCAGTAGTTTTGTAAAACGACTGAAGAGCTTGTTCTTCAGTCGTTGTAGTTTCAGTAGTTTCTTTTCAGTTGTTTTATGTTTTATACTTAGCACTCTGACATGTTCTCAGTAGTTGTGAACATTTCAGTAGTTTGTTAAGTATTAGTTATTTTTGTACTAGATCTGCTAGTAATCACCATCCCGTGATTACAGCAGTGATTGCACTCTATATAAGGAGTGCCAACCTTATTGTAACTGTGAATGATTTAGCAATAATATTGGGCATTATTGAAACATTCCTTATCACAGAAAAATATTCTCTCGCATTTGTCTACAAATAACAAACTCTTGCTATAATTTGACTAATTCTTGATTTCATTCCGCTGCATTACTCTCTAATACATAAAACTTGTGATCGCTGATCCTGACAAATGGTATCAGAGCTGGTTAATCATTGATCGATCTAATAATTGATCATTGAAACTGCTCTTCAAGATCCAAGTTTGATCGAATTAGCATTTTTGCAAGAAACTGTTATAGAGATTGAATTTTCTGTGCTTTTAATCATTCATCCTGAGATTTATTCTTGGTTTTTATTGAGTTTGTTGTGGTCTGTCTAAATTTTTTTTAAAACTTGAATAACATTGTTTTTGGACCCAAAATGACTACTCCTTCCAATGATCCTCACAATACTGGTTCCTCAACCAAGCCTCCAATGCTGGTTAGGAATGAGTATAACATATGGCAACGACGTATGCTCCATCACCTGTCTGTTAACAGCTCAGGTTGTTGGACATCAGTGGTACATGGTCCACACAAGCCTATGGTGAATAACCCGGAAACCAATCAAATGGTTCCGAAGAGGAAGGATCAATACTCAGTGAGGATAAGAAATTGTTTGAGATTGATGCAAAAGCCCATGGAATTCTGGCCATGGCACTACCCAATGAAATCTTTTCAGGGCTAATGCATTATGAATCTGCCCATGACCTCTGGAATGCCTTGAAAGAACAATTTGGAGGAACAGATGAGGTCTTGGCAAATAATAGAGAGATCCTTGCCCAACAATATGAGACATTCTCTCATAGGAAGGGTGAGACACTGACTCAACAGTTTGAGCGGTTCTCTTGTTTGATCTCTGAATTGAAAATGGTCAAACATGAGTATACTAATATCCAGATGAATAACAGATTTCTCAGATCACTGCCTGAGAGATGGGATACATATACTATTGTCCTACGCTCCAGTGCAAATTTGGACAAACTATCTCTCACCCAACTTCATGGGAAATTGCTCACATTTGAAAGAGAGATAGAACAAAAGAGAAAACTGTCTTCATCTGGTAAGCTCACTGAAGACTTTGTACCAGGCAACACTGCTCTGGTTAGTCATGAGTTAGAATATGCTTCATCTGAATGCCAGTATGATGAGCATATTGATTTCTCTTCAAACATTTCTGATTCAGCATTTGTGAGTGTTGATAGTCAATCTACTGGGTGTAATAATGACAATCTATGGTTCATCATGGATGATCTCAAGGGGATTGCTGATGATGACTTAGAAGAGATGGATATTTTGAGCCAAATGGCCTTGATAAATATCAGATCTCAGAAGTTCTACAAAAGAACTGGAAGAAAGTTCCCAGGACTCTCTAGCAAAACCAAAGTTGGTTTTGACAAGAGTAAGTTGAGGTGTCACAAATGCCAAAGGCTTGGACACTTTGCTAGAGAATGTAGATCATCTGGATCTAATTCCTCTGCACCTTTTGTGACTTTTCCTAGCAATAGTCAACAAAACAAAGGGCAACATCCTGACAATTCTAGTCATCAGTCTCAACTACAATCTCCTGCATATTTTGTTCCTCAGGGTCAAATGCCTTACCCTTACCCGTGTTATTACATGCCACAAACCAGTCAAGTTCAAGCTCCTATGGTACCACAACCTCATGCACTTCCAGAACCTCAACCATCTCATCAACCCCCTCAACCTCAACAACATAGCTTCTTCACCCCAGAAGTTGTTGACTGGAGCAGCTTGCCAGATGACATGTCTGGTCATGAACAACTGTTCACAAGTGCTGATCAACATGGTGGTGATAGTCCTTTTGGGAATCTGGCACTTATGGCTCTGGAGTCAACTGAGGGTTCCTGTTCAACTGCATCATCTTCACAGGTAACTCAGGTATCTTCAGAGGCTAAAGCCAAGTTATGTTCTGAATCATGCATTGCTGCCTTTGTCTCTATTAGAGAGGCAAATGTAGCATTAATAAATGAAAAACTTGAGTTTGAGAAAACAATTTCCAAAAGACAAGCTGAGTATGAGTCTGCTCTTAATAGTAAAAATGATGAGATTTATAAGCTTAAATGCCAATTAAATGATGAAAAGGCTAAGCTAGAGGTTATTCTGGAAGACCAAAGAAGTCTCAAAGAAACCCTTGCAGTCACCCAAGTAGAGTGTGATCGATGGGTACAATCATGCAAAGGTTTTGAAATGCTTCTTAGTAAGCAATCAGCTTCCTATGTGAAGTTTGGCATTGGTTATAATCACAGTGCTCCTCCTACAGATTTTGCTCCAAGAGTAGAAGTGAAATCTGATGGAGAAAGCAATAACCAATCCACCTCATCATGTGATTCACTTTTTGATAGAGCATCATCAAAAGTAGAAGTCAGCACTAAGCCCTCTCAGAACCTATCAGCTGATGTTGATGGTTCAATTGCTGACACTCACATGATCAAAGAGTTGATCAACTCAGGAGTTATTTCTGAAAGTCCTGAAAGGACTGGAGAGCAAGATTTAACACCTGAAGTTCAAGCTCCAACTACTGACAGCACTGAAAAGAAGAAAACTATCAGTAGAAAGAGTTTGAAGACTACTAAAGAGGAAGTCAAGAAAGCAAATAGTGCTTCCAAAGTACTGAAGAGCAAGTCTTCAGTAGTTTCATCCTCTTTAGTTGATGATCAACATAAGATGAAAAAGAAACCATGTGAAGTATGTGGTTTGTCTAATCATCTTACTGATGATTGTTGGTACAAAAGAGGATCCAAACTCAAACATAAAGATGAAATTAAAGAGAAAATGGTTAAAATGAAAAATGAGTTTAAAGCCACATTTGTACCAGCAACATCAAATCCTGTAACCCTTAAGTCCAAAAAGAAATCCAAAAAGAAGGGGTTAAACAGGTAACAGCTGAGATTGCTCAAAAGAAGAAGGTGCAACATAAGAACTTATCAAACTCCAGTGCTAATGTGTCTGAAGAGCTGAAAGCTTTATCACAAAATCAGACACAGCTGGTTATGATGGTTCAACATCTATTGGGAAGAGTCAACCAATTAGATGTTCCTATGTTGAATCCACAGAAAAGGAGGTCCAAGCCAAAGGATTCCTCTTCTTCACCATCTTCTTCCTCTCAAGCTGTTATTTCCAGCAAACTTGTTAGTCCACCATATGTTGATGTGAATAGGCCCAAAACCAAAAAGGTTTGGGTCTCAAAATCTAACTAATTTGCTTTGTTCTGCAGGGTTCTTCAACATGCCACAGAGGCATCTGGTATGTAGACAGTGGAGGATCCATGCATATGACAGGAAACAGATCACTTCTTAATGACTACTCTCAAGGAAGGAAGGGATTTGTATCTTTTGGCAATGATGCAAAGGGTTACATCATCGGTAAAGGTTTTGTTTCCAATGGGGAAATAAAGTTTGATGATGTTAACCATGTGGAAAATCTCAAGTACAACCTCTTGAGTGTCAGTCAAATGTGTGACAAAGACCATGTTGCTCTTTTCACAAGTCAGAACTGCCGGATTCTGTCATCCAAAGTTCTAAGTTTGATTGACAAGGTGTTGGATAAACACACTCTCCTTAAGGCCAACAGGACAGGAAGAGTGTATGCCTTAGATCTTTCTAAGAAAATAGATCTTAAAGGCCATCCTTGCCTATTTTCCAAGGCTTCCCCTCAAGAATCTACACTATGGCATAGAAGGCTGGGTCATGTTAATCTCAAAAACTTAAATCAGCTGATAAACCATGGTTTAGTAAGGGGATTGCCTATGAAGGAGTTTAAATGTGAAGATGACTGCACTGCTTGTCTAAAAGGAAAACAGCACAAAGTTTCATTTCCCTCCATAGAAGAACCTAAGTCCACAGCCTGCTTACAGCTTCTTCACATGGATCTCTTTGGTCCTGTGAGAGTGATGAGTATGGCTAAGAAGAAATACTGTCTGGTAATTGTGGATGATTACTCCAGATTTGTATGGACTTTCTTCTTTCATTCAAAGGATGAAGCAGCTCAGAAGATTATCAACTTTGTGTTGTATGTTGAGAAGCAGTATTCCCTCTCAGTCAAGTGTATTAGAAGTGATAACGGAACAGAATTTAGAAACAATACACTTGATGAGTTCTACCTCTCAAAGGGAATCAAGAGGCATTTTAGCATTCCAAGAACTCCTGAACAAAATGGAGTAGTGGAGAGAAAGAACAAGACCCTTATTGAAGCTGCAAGGTCCATGTTGGCTGACTCTGGATTGCCAATGACTTTTTGGGCTGAAGCTATCAATACAGCTTGCTATGTACAAAATAGAGCTCTAGTAAATAAGAGGTTGATGAAAACTCCATATGAAGTTCTTCATCATTTGGCCCCTCTAATTTCATTCTTCAGAGCTTTTGGATGTCCTTGTTTCATTCTCAACACACGGGATCAACTCCAAAAATTTGATTCTAAGGTGGATGCAGGATACTTTGTTGGTTATTCATCAACTTGCAAAGCATACAGAGTCTTCAACTGTAGAACAAAGATGGTTGAAGAGACTCTACATGTTAAGTTTAATGAATCTCCAAAGGACAAGATTCCACAAAACCCTGTGGAGATATTTGATTTGGACATACTGCAATATGTTCCTCATCAAACTCATGCTGTTGCTCCTGTCAACAGTTCTCCACCTGGTGGTACTGCTGGTGCTGATGATGATGATAGTAGTACTCACCTTTTCAGATTTAGTGATCAACTGCCTGATTCAGCTAGACCTGATGTTCCTGTAGCTCCAGCAGCACAATCCACAACAAATGCTGATGAGATTTCTACAACTTTAACTTCCTTTGAACTACCATCTACTGATTGGTTTCAAGGAAATACTTCACCATCACCATCTGTTGCTGCTGAGCCTGCTACAAACACTTGCACTGATCTCATTGTGTACCAAGATCTGAAGAATCACCCTATGTCTCAAATCATTGGTGATATCACTGCTGGAGTATCAACAAGAAGTCAATTGTCAAATTTCTGCTTCTATGCTCTCTTCATTAGTCAGCAAGAGCCAAAGAATTATCACATTGCTTTAAAGGACAATGGATGGGTTGATGCCATGCAGCTTGAGCTTCTTCAGTTCAAGAAACAACAAGTGTGGGAACTGGTTCCTCTACCTCCAGGTAAGTGTGCAATAGGCACTAAATGGGTGTTTAGGAATAAGACTGATGAAAATGGGCTTATTGTTAAGAACAAGGCCAGACTGGTTGTTCAGGGGTTTGCACAAGAAGAAGGTATTGATTATGATGAAACCTTTGCTCCTGTAGCCAGACTGGAAGCAATTCGACTGTTTTTAGCTTATGCTGCTTATCAAAATCTTAAAGTTTTCCAAATAGATGTCAAAAGTGCTTTTTTGTATGGGAAAATTAAAGAAGAGGTTTATGTATGTCAACCACCGGGTTTTGAGGACAACAAACATCCTAATTGGGTGTATAAGCTTGATAAGGCTCTTTATGGGTTGAAACAAGCTCCTAGAGCCTGGTATGAGACATTATCAAACTTTCTTCTTGAAAATAATTTTACTAGAGGCTCCATAGATAAAACTTTATTCATTAAGAAAGCAGGGCACCATAATCTACTTGTTCAAATTTATGTAGATGATATTATTTTTGCATCTTCTGATCCACAGTTGTGTGATGCCTTTACAAAGTTGATGCAACAAAAGTTTGAAATGAGTGCAATGGGGGAATTACAATTCTTTCTGGGTTTGCAAATCAAACAAAAGGCTGATGGAATTTTCATTCATCAGTCCAAATATACAAAAAATCTTTTGGAAAAATTTGATTTACAAAATTGTAAACCTTGTTCTACTCCCATGTGCAACACCACACAACTGGATACAGATCAGAAAGGTAAAGTGGTTGATGAAACACTTTACAGATGTATGATTGGGTCCTTGATGTACTTAACAGCTTCTAGACCAGATATTATGTTTGCTACATGTGTTTGTGCTAGATTTCAGGCTGCACCTAAGGAGTCTCATTTGATTGCAGTCAAGAGGATCTTTAGATATTTGCAAGGCACTCCATCTCTAGGTTTATGGTATTCTACTAGACATTCTGGAAAATTAGTTGCTTTTTCTGACAGTGACTATGCAGGGTGTAAGTTGACCAGGAAATCAACTTCTGGTGGATGTCAATTCCTAGGCAACTGTTTGATTTCTTGGCAGAGTAAGAAACAAACCTCAGTTGCTACATCAACTGCTGAAGCCGAGTACATTGCTGCTGCAAGTTGTACATCTCAGGTATTATGGCTTCAAAACCAATTATTGGATTATGGCATAACTGAGACTAAGACTCCATTGTTAATGGACAGCTCTTCAGCTCTTTGTATTGTCAAGAATCCTGTCCAGCACTCTAGGACTAAACATATTGAAATCAGACACCATTTTATTAGAGATTGTTTTGAAAAAGGTCTGATTGATCCAAAATTTGTTCCTAGTGCTGATGAGCTTGCAGACATTTTTACTAAGCCTTTGGATAGTTCAACTTTCCACAACCTGGTGTTAAGGCTTGGTATGCTGCAGCTAGAATAAGTGACAACTACTGATAATCTCAGTAATAAATACTGATGATCATTGGTAACCATGTCATATAAGTACTTCACTTGTTAAAACAGCTGATGTAGTTATAACAGCTGATGAAATCACAACAGCTGATGTAACTACAACTGCTGATGTCAGAAATACAGATAAGTACTGATGACCAATGAAACCTCTGAAACTCAGATTTAAGTCTGATAGTGTGGAGGTCAGACTGAAACAGCTGAAAAGCTATGAATTGACGAAAACAGCTGATGAGTAATTTCTCTTCAGTTGTTTCTACAACTGCTGTTTCTAAACAACTGAAGCCAAAGCTATGTCTTCAGTAGTTTACAACTACTGAAGACTACCACCAAGTCTTCAAACACCATGTCTTCAGCTGTTTACAACAACTGATGACAAAACCACTGTCTTCAGTAGTTTCACAACTACTGATGACAAACACCATGTCCTCAGTTGTTTCACCACCTGAAGTCAGAATTGTCTTCAGTAGTTTTATAACTACTGAAGACTAAATCAAAGACTTCAGTTGTTTCAACGTCTGACGGTTAAAACCAAGTCTTCAGTTGTTTTATAACAACTGATGATCACACCAATACGGTCAGTCATTTCAAACCTCTGAAAGTTAATGCCACGTCATCAGTAGTTTCAACAAATGATGACTAACACCAAAACCTTCAGTCGTTTCATAACCCTACCCTATAAATACCTTATCCCACCAGAGTTTTTCTCACCTCTCCTCTCAAACCTAACGTTCAAAAACTCTGTACCCTCTCTTCATCCATGGCGACCATGCAACTAAAACCACGACACAACTGTGTCGCTCACCTTACCAAATCGCCATACTGACGTGCTTGTCGTGGTACACGTAAAATTTCCCAATTACAACTAAAGCTAGTGGCAAGAAGGTATCGAACACAGGGAGTTTGTGGAATATGTGAATACTAAAGTTTTGCAGATTAACTAATTATTAAACAACTAATAAAATTAAAGATCAAAGATTGTTTGTTGATCTGGTTTTAGATTTAGAATAATTAAACTAATTTGCTGAATTGAAATAAAGTTGTGTTTATCAAATTAAGAAAGCAATGACCATCCCTGGATCCGTTTCCCTTGAACCTATATGCCAAAAGTCCCACTAGAAAGAGTTACATAGACATAACTCGTATTTGAACAAATGTTGTGATAAAAGGGAACAAAGTACTCGGATTATAACAATGCGAGGTTGTTTCCCGATGACCAATTACTCAATTATCCAACCCAATTCCTGCCCGCAATATCCCGATTGTTAGCAACACCAAGAACGTGCAATCAAGAAGAGAAATTGAAAGATTAAATAACTACTACAACCAAATGTTCAAACACCATAACAATTCATAAACATACCAAATTGTTATTCTAGAAATTATAAGACAAAAACATAAATAGTTCAAAGGAAACTTCACCAAGGATGACCATTAAAGGTTTAGCCAAGCATCACCAAATGGTTCATCATAATCTTCAATCTATTGTTCATATGAATCAAAGATGATAACACAATGATTAGGAATGTTCTTGAACCTTGTTCCCGCCCCCAAAATCGCCTATGGAGTGCCTAGAACCGTTCTCTATTCGAAGATGATGAAAAGTCTTGCAATAACCACCCATTTATGGTGGAAGTTACATTTTTCGTGCAGGGGCCACCGTACCATACGGTCCCACCGTATGATACGGTGGAGTACAAAATCCAACGGTGAGAACAGACTGTAATACGGTGACAATTTGGTGTGAAGTCCACCGTATGATACGGCCCAACCGTATCATACGGTCCAACTTATATATTTTTTTTCAAGTTTTGTTCTTTGCTTCTTTCATACCCCACTTCGTTGCAATCCGCTCCAAAGTCCTTATTTCCTCGTTTCTAGCTCCTTAACGCACCTGCAATCATAACCACCGTAGTCACCCAATTCCAAGCAATATCGTAGATAAATGTGGATAAGTTAACGACTTTAGCACTATAAAAGGGTGTTCGTTGAACCACCCATCACATCCCCACACTTACCAATTGCTTGTCCCAAGCAATCCATTACAAGACAATTCACAAATAAGCGATCATGTTGAAATCAAGTTTAATGTGCAATCCTCGTACTAACCCATCCTTAACACCCCAAATCAACACACCCCTCACAATAATCTCTCCTCTCGGTATCAAGTAAGCTCTAGCAGAGATAAGCTAGACACACAAAAGGCAAACGGATGGTCGTGCAACCATAGGCTTGTACCTAAATCAATCCTCCTTCTATCCTGAACACAAGTATAAATCAAAGGGACTTAACGGTTGTAACTTGGCTAAGTGTGAAGGTAGGGAATGGAGTATTTATTAGTAGCGCAAACTTTACCCGGTCTTTTTATTACAAACAACCAAACACTCACAACTAAACACCACTATATAAAAACACATCACATAACTTCACTTGGTTTTTCTTTTCTTTTTCTCTTGCTTTTTTTTTTTTTTTTTTTTCATGACTTTTCTCATCATATTTTTTTTCTTTTTCTTTCTTTTCTTGCCAAACAAATACATAAGCATGCTAGAACAGACAAAACGCACACTATAACAATATTACTATCACAATTCTCAACATAAAGACCGGGACAAGTTGGGTAAAATTTAGGAGCTAGTTTAAGGGTTATCAATCAAATAGGCTTTAAGGCTCAAAAATGGGCAACTAAATGTCCAAACCCCCGCCCCTCTCACTACCATGCTCATATAAATAATGTATGAGGTCCAACCCCCCAAAAACCCACACTCGCACTCACATGATGAGGCTACCTAATGCCCTTATCATTTCTACACCCATGTCCTATCAAATATTCAAATTGTATTCAAGCACAAGTTCTAGTACACTCCCATCCGTTGCCACTCTCTCAAAGAAAGGATTTATTTGCTTACAAGTGTGGCTTCAACTCTCACCAAGAATAAGAAACGAATAAAAAGGGTTGCCGGTGTGTCTAATGGGGTTACAAATCAAGATGTTCCAATTTTTGCAAACATTGCACTTGACCTCAAAAAATTTTAAAAAGTTCCACAATTTTCCCCCATCCCCACACTTGGGATGCATTGTCCCAATGCATGGTTTTGGAAGAAATGATCGCAAATTTTTAGATTTTTTTTTAGATTTTTAGATTTTATAAAACACACCACTTTCAATCCCAAACCCAGTCACAAACATCAGTCAACATAACACCATCCATCCTCCCAATCCCAAAACATAAAGACAATAAGAAAAGAAACTCTACAACTATGTACAAGAAAAACGACCTGATCAGTAATAGCGTGGTTGGGGCGGCCCAAAGACCGATGTCATCAAGTCGTTCCACTCTTCAAAACCAAACGCGCCACTATCACTTCCACCTTGGTCCGGAGCTTGTTGTTGTTGTTGGATTGGGTCGATCCATTGGGAATGATGCAGTGGTGGAGTGGGGTAAGAGATACTTCCGTCATAAGGTGGCAAAGAGCTATAGTCCACCGGTTGTGGATTAGCTACCACCGGCCTCCCTGCATGCCAATCATCATTCATACGTCGATTCTGATCATCTATGAAACGGTTGTTAATCTCCACCTCTTGAGAATAGGCATGCGCCCGGTTCCACGTCTCTTGCCTGTCAAACCCCGCTTTCATATTCCTCTCTAAACTCGCGCTCATCATAGTTTGATGATCAAACATCGAACGCTCCGATCCCGACCATGAATCAAAAACAGATGCGGGGGGGCGTTGGTTCTCAATTATTTGCTGCATTGTCCCCCCGTAGGCCCAACCGTCAACATAGGCCCGCTCTGCAAAATCATAATAACCACTGCCATGTACTCCACTTGAACTCCCCTGCCCAACATTCATGTGTCCCCCCGTGGGCTGCTCCTCATAATCCTCATCGTCACTCGGAAGTTGCTCTTCATCATCACTCTCCGGCTCATCCGCTTCACCAGGCATAAGTGCCCGGGCATCTCTTTTCAAAACCCTCCATCTTGTCCTCCACTTTTCAATTTGTGATACCTGTCTGATTCAGAATATACCCAACCGATTCCCATTGCAGCCAACTCAAACGACTTGTATTTCTTTTTCCTATTCGATATATCATCCTCAGCAATCGCCCCTTGCTGCTTGAGTAACCCGGTAATAATCCTACAGTAGGGAATAATGGATCTATCAGGCGAGTTCCTACACATCCAAACATGGTTGAGAATCAGATAGCGGATGGAGAACTTAGGAGCCCCATGCATGAGAGCATACAGAATTGGAATCTCCGGAAATCTAACTTGTTCCTTATCAGCCCGCCTTGGCAACACATTCCAAATACAAATAGCCAAAAGCAATTTCGGCTCAATCTTCAAGTTCTTTCGATATAAAGTGCCATAATAAGTGCCCGGAAGGAATAGGGATTCCAACATGTCCGTCCACCGAGGATGCTTTTCCGGTGCAATAAGCAAATCATGAATGCTTGGGTTCTTATAATCCTTGGCCGGTAAACTGTCGTATTTGGCCAACCTCCTCAACGTGTCATAAGACATCTCAACATCAATACCATTAACCGTCCCAATCAATTTCATTTGAGATGGTTTATCATATCTTCCGCACCTTAAAGTAGCCATCCATTCCTCGATCTCATCAAGAAACAAATATTTATTCTCTTGGTCATAGCAATGTAGTGCGGCTTCCCAACCTAGTGCCTTAAACCGATTAAACACACCAAACGGACCAAATTCCCGTTCTTTCACATCCCTCTCGCAAATGAATGCTCCAGCTCTATCTTGTAATTTCCTGATTTGGTCGTGGAACAAAGTTGGTTGCCATTCACTGGGTTGCTCGTTTAGGCCCCCAGCTTTCCACTTCGGCTTAAGAGCTGGGTCCAAACGAGGTGCTTCTTGTTGCTGCTCCATTTCCTCATCTGAATCATCGTCCTGCCCAATGTACTTTCTCCTCTTGTATTGTTGCGCTACTTGCTTTCCTTTTCCTTTAGCAGCAGCAGCGCTTGAACCCGCAGCTTCACCGGTCCGTCCCATGTTCCTGCACAGTACATAACCAAAAACAACCACAAGACATTGCACAATCAGTCACATATGCTACAACTTCCCCACACTTGCTTGTTATTATGGTAATGAGTGATTTTGTGAACAAAATATCATCTTTGATTTGACAAAATTTGGGCATGATGCCTCTACAATTTCAATATTGCCACAAGTTCACAAACACATCAAAATCAAGTTTCCACTACCATATTCTATCAACTATTACCCAAACAACCATCCAAACATCCTACATTATCATAACAAGCAAGTGTAATATCAAGTAAGAACAAGAACCTTCATATCTCACAATGTAGCATCAAAGTTTGGAAAATAATGCACATACCTTTTACCTTGAATGGTTATAAACACGAAAATAGAGAAATCTTCAAAAACCCCCAAATAATGAAATTCTAGGGTTTCGGTTCGAGCCCTAAAACGTGTTTTCCTTGTAGTTTCCTCCCTAAAATCAGAATCCTTGCGAAATTCTAGTCAAAATTGACTCAAAAATCGTTGGATTTGGTTAATAATTAAAGGTTTTATGAAGAGTTAAAGTTGTGTTGTTATGGAGTGTTGAAAGTTGTTGAAAGAAATAATGAGAAGAAGAAGAAGGAGGAGAAGAAGAAAAGAAAGAGAGAGAAGAGAATGAGTGGTTGGGGTTAAAAGAATTTTTTTTTTTTTTTTTTTTTTTTTTTTTTTTATAACTGCCGACATTTCACCCCCCAGACTTCACCGTATCATACGGTGAGAGCCGTATGATACGGCACACTCAGACACAAAAAATCCACCGTATGGCAGTAGCCTTCTGCCGTCAGCTTTTTACACCCACCGTATCATACGGTGGTGACCGTATGATACGGTCAACTCTGAAAATATTTTTTTTTTTTTTTTTTTTTTTTTTTTTTTTTTTTTACACACAAATTACTCTACCCCCTCAAAAATCCCGTGTTGTCCTCAACACAATGCTAGAACGTAATTGCGACCCTAACGTCCCCACACTTGTTTCGAACACGGGTTTCGAACAAAACGAAACTATACATGCAAACCGAAACAAAACAAAAACAATTAACTATGTACACTACCAAACCTGGGCCTCTCAAAGTTGCACATCTTCTACCGGGCGCAAAGTATAGCCCGCCTTCTCAACCTCCAAAGCATTAATATCGTTTCCATCTAAGTACGGCTTCAAGCGATGTCCATTAACCGTTAGTGTCTTGTTGGTCTTTTCATCCTCAATTTCAATCTCACCATATTGTCCAATTCTCCGAATAACATATGGACCCATCCATTTACTCTTTAACTTTCCCGCAAACAACTTCAAGCGTGAATTATACAACCACACCTTTTGGCCCAATGCAAATGTCTTACCCCTCAACTTGGCATCATGAACCTTCTTAGTCTTA
Organism: Flaveria ramosissima; assembly: GCA_025215565.1. Taxonomy (NCBI): domain Eukaryota; kingdom Viridiplantae; phylum Streptophyta; class Magnoliopsida; order Asterales; family Asteraceae; genus Flaveria; species Flaveria ramosissima. The sequence continues at coordinate 28,349,981 of CM046034.1, forward strand.
TCTTTGTAAGCCGATGCGCAATCATAGGCTTCATTTCTGATTTCTTCGATTTCGTTTAGTTGCAACTTTCTCGTCTTTCCCGCTTCTTCGTAATCCGTGTTCACTGTTGTGAGTGCCCAAAGTGCTCGATGCATCAATTCCATTGGCAAGTGACATCCCTTACCATACACCATCCGGTAAGGTGTTGTACCAATTGGGGTTTTGTAGGCCGTTCGGTAAGCCCACAATGCATCATCCAATTTTCCCGACCAATCTTTTCTATCAACTCGAACCGTCTTCATGAGAATTTCTTTAATTTGACGGTTGGACACTTCAACTTGTCCACTTGTTTGGGGATGGTACGGAGTGGCAATTCGGTGATTCACCCCATATCTCTTCAACAACTTCCCAAAATTGAAATTCTTAAAATGTGATCCACCGTCACTAATGATCACTCTAGGGATACCAAATCGGGCAAAGATATTGGATTGAACAAACTTGCAAACAACCGAATGATCATTAGTTCTTGTAGCAATCGCTTCGATCCACTTTGACACATAATCTACCGCCACCAAGATGTATAAAAACCCATTAGAATTTGGGAAAGGACCCATGAAATCGATGCCCCAAACATCAAATATTTCCACAACTAAGATTGGTTGTAAAGGCATTTCATCCCTCTTTGATATGCTTCCCATCTTTTGACAATTTAAGCAATTTCGGGCAAACTCACAAGCATCTTTGAAAATGGTGGGCCAATAAAACCCACATGATAGAACCCGATAACCAGTTTTGTGTCCACTAAAATGTCCCCCACACGCGGATGAATGAGCATGTGTAAGAATATCTTTAACCTCCGATTCGGGCACACATCTTCTAATCACTTGATCGGACCCAATCTTGAATAGATCCGGTTCATCCCATATGTATTGCTTCACTTGGACCATAAATTGTTGTCTTCTTTTCTTAGTCCAATGATCCGGAATCGTGCCCATAGCCAAATAGTTAGCATAATGAGCATACCACGGTGCATGACCCGGAGAAATCGCCATCAATTGTTCATCGGGAAATCTTTCATTTATCTCCCCAAAATCATCATTTTTATCCACCGGAATTCGAGACAAATGATCCGCCACTACGTTTTCACTTCCTTTCTTGTCCCGGATCTCCAAATCAAACTCTTGTAATAAAAGGATCCATCTAATCAGGCGTGGTTTGGCATCTTTCTTCTCCATCAAATAACGAACCGCACTATGATCCGAATATACCACCACCTTGCTCCCCCAAATATACGAACGAAACTTATCCAAAGCATACACCACCGCTAATAATTCTTTTTCGGTTGTAGTGTAATTGAGTTGCGCCTCGGATAAAGTTTTGCTCGCATAATATATTACCACCGGCTTCTTGTCAACTCTTTGACCCAAGACCGCTCCAATCGTTGTGTCGCTTGCATCACACATAATTTCAAATGGCTTCGACCAATCCGGCGGTTGCAAAATAGGAGCCTTCACCAAGTGTTCCTTCAAAACATTGAAAGCTTGCAAACATTCATTAGTAAAATCAAATGGAACATCCTTCAACAATAAATTACATAAAGGCTTTGTAATGACACTAAAACCTTTAATAAACCGTCTATAGAAACCGGCATGCCCCAAAAATGATCTTACCCCTTTAACATTTTTCGGTGGTGGCAATGATGAAATAACCCGAATTTTTGCCTTGTCCACCTCCATCCCTCTTTCCGAAATAACATGTCCCAACACAATTCCCTCTTGCACCATGAAATGGCTTTTCTCCCAACTTAGCACCAAATTTTTCTCAACACATCTTTTTAAAACTTTTTGTAATTCTTTGAGACAAGAATCAAAACTAGTGCCAAAAATTGAAAAATCATCCATAAACACTTCTAGCGACTCTCCAACCATGTCCGAGAAAATACTCATCATACATCGTTGGAAAGTAGCCGGTGCATTGCACAAGCCAAATGGCATCCGCCTAAAGGCAAAGGTACCATATGGACAAGTGAAGGTAGTCTTGTGTTGGTCATCCGGGTGAATTGCAATTTGATTATAACCCGAATACCCATCTAAAAAACAATAGTATTTTTGACCCGAAAGTTTTTCAATAATTTGGTCAATAAAAGGAAGTGGGAAATGATCCTTAGAAGTGGCGGCATTCAATTTGCGGTAGTCAATGCACACTCGCCACCCGGTAACGGGTCGAGTTGCAATTTGTTCACCACTTTCATCCTTGACTACTTGAATGCCGGACTTCTTAGGTACCACTTGAGTAGGACTTACCCAAGAGCTATCCGAAATCGGATAGATTATTCCCGCATCTAACCATTTAATTACCTCCTTTTTTACTACCTCCCTTAGATTCGGATTTAATCTTCTTTGAGCTTCTCTTGTGGGCTTTGCATCTTCATTGGTGATAATCTTGTGCATGACAATTGATGGACTAATTCCTTTGAGGTCGGCAATCGTCCACCCAATAGCCCCTTTGTTTTCCTTCAACACTTCTAACAAAGCTTTTTCTTGCGCCATCTCTAGATTAGAGGCAATAATGACCGGTAATGTGTCATCATCCCCTAAAAATGCATACTTCAAATGGCTTGGTAATTCTTTGAGTTCCAATTTTGGTGGCACTTCCAAAGATGGCTTTGTTCCCGAGTCAATCTCTACCGGTAAGCTTTCAAATTGATGAGTCCATGGCGGCCTTCCTTCCTTCAACGCCATTGCATCTTGTTGAATTTCTTCATCTCTAATTGCACAAGCATGTACCTGTTCAGAAAAATCACCAACACAAATATCCATACCATTCTCCTCAAACTCATGTGGGTTGCATCCATCGACCAAATCTGCCATAAAACACTCCTCAACACCAATAGCATTAGCATTGTTAGTAAAAACATTCAAACGCATTTTTCTATTTCCAAATGTCATATCAACTGTACCAAATCTACAATCGATAATAGCATGTGCGGTGCTCAAAAATGGCCTACCCAAAATAACATTTTGTTGCAATTTAGGATCCGGTGATGCATAATCCAAAACTAAAAAGTCAACCGGGTAATAAAATTCATCAATTTTAACAATCACATTTTGAACCATTCCCCGAGGTAACTTATGAGACAAATCGGCTAGAACAACCGTTGTCTCCACCCTTGCCAATGGACCAAAATCGTATTGGTCATATAAACCTCCCGGTAAAATGCTAACCCCGGCCCCAAGATCCAATAACGCCTTTGCCATTTGAAAATTTCCAACTTGTATATTTATCAATGGTGTTCCCGGATCTTGAAGTTTAGGAGGAAGCTCCCCATTTAAAACCGCACTCACTCGACTTGTTACATCTACCCGCTTAGGCATCTTTTTCTTTTGTTGTCTCTTTTGAGTACACAATTCTTTTAAAAACTTTGCATATGCGGGTATTTGTTTTATTGCATCAAGTAATGGAAGATTGATTTTAACTTGTTTAAACATGTCCCAAATTTCTTCTTTTTGGGGACCTCTTGATGAAATAAAATTTTTCTTACCGGGATCAAGTAACGCCGATGGAAATGGGACTTGATCCGGTTCATTTTGACTTTGTTCATTTTTATGTAAATCCGGTTTTTTAACATTTGACTCTTTAGCTAAAACCGGTGACGCATCATCGTCATCACTTTCATTACCCGTGATATCCTCAACTACCCCATCAACCAAACCCGGTGACAAAGTGGCTTTAAATTCTTTACCACTTGTAAGACACTAACTTGATGAACATTAACATTGTTACCTCTTGATGTACCATGAGACGGATTTACCTTGGTGTCACTAGGAAGTTGACCCTTACTTTTCTTCAATTCCGCCACATCGGTTGCCAATTGACCCATTTGAGTTGTTAATGCTTGAATACTCTTGTCACGTACCTCATCCTTTTGAATCCGGGCTTCATCAAGTTGATTCCTCTTTTGTATATCTTGTTGCATAGCTTTGAGCATATCCATGACTTCATTCCCACTTGATGAACTTTGACCCGTTCCACCTTGACCCGTTGGTTGATATTGTTTTTGATACCCTTGGCTATTTCCCCCTCTATAAGCTCCTTGGTTATTTTGGTATTGTTGACGAGGGACATAATTGCCTTGAGCACTTCCTTGAAAATTTGGATTCGATTGAGTAGCCGGATTTCCATAACGGAAGTTTGGATGATTCCTCAACCCGGGGTGATATGTATTGGAGTTCATGTCATTGTTTCTACCACCCCCTACTCCTTGAATGGCATTCACTTCTTCATGTTGTTGTTCTTCTAGTCCCACCACACACACTTCCGCTACATGACCAATTTCTTGACAATTTGTGCACACATTATACATTTGATTTGTTGTTTGCACATTACCACTTTCCACTCCATGAACTTGTTGTCTTGTAGTCGGATGTCTTGCTCTCCTTGATGATTGAGCCTTCCTCTTTGAAGTTATTGACATTTGCTCTAAAAACGCCCAATCATCATATTCATAATTGGTCCCAAATGTGCCATTAGATATAGACATCAAATCACGAGCATCTTCCGAGCTTAACCCCTCATGAAACGCATTCATCAATTCCCAAAGCTCAATGCCATGGTGAGGACAATTTTTTATCATCATGTTGAACCTTTCAAACGCCTCATGAAACAATTCTCCCATTTGTTGTTGGAAGCTCCTCAAACTTCTCCGTGCATCACTAGTCTTTTGAGCCGTGAAAAATTCTTCCAAAAATCTATGTTGCATATCGGCCCAAGTGTAAATTGATGCGGAAGGCAAAGTATAAAACCACTTCTTCGCCTTGTCTTCTAATGAAAATTGGAATAAGACTAGTTTGACATCATCCGACGAAAACCCTTGACTACCAAGAGTGTTGCATATTGAATCATAAGCCTCCAAGTGAAAATATGGTTCTTCGGTTGCCAATCCCTTGAATTTCGGTAAACTTTGAAGTGAATTGGTGCGGACTTCAAACGTTCTCCCATCACGTTGTTGCGGAATAACTACCGGTGAAGGATTTGTAGTGATCACCGGTCGAAAATGAGCTTCAATTCCTCTAACTGGACCACGCAATTGTCTTCTTGGAACTCCCATATATGGTGGACCTTGATTAAATGGTACTTGTGGCCTTTGTTGTGCAAACATTCTCGGTTGAAATCCTTGAGGTGGTGGCATCGGTTGCCTATTTAACGGTTGCGGTTGCGGAAATGGTTGTTGTGGTGGTGGTCTCACATTCTCTACCACTGGCATAATTGGTCTCGCTTCTGTATTAGGAACTCCACCTTGAACCTCTTGTTGGACACCAAAGCCTTCATTGTCTCCATAATAATATCCTTCATCGTTATACCCACTAAACTCATCTGCATAACCCTCTTCATAACTGCCCCTTCTAATACTTGAAATTTGCCCAAGTGGCACATTTGGATATTGAACGCCCGATGGATTCGAAGGTTGACCCGCAGATGGGAAAAAATGAGAAAATGGTGGAAATGTACCATATGGGTTAACCGGAGGATTTGGTCCACTTTGAGTTATGATTGGTGGTTGTGTGGTATGAGCTGGTGTACTTGGTGGGTTAGGAATTGGTATAGTAGTGTTTGGTGAAGGTTGTGTAATGGAAGGTGTAAATATGTCAGAAGGTTGACCCGTTGAGGATGGTGGTTGGTTTTCTTGCATTATGTTTCTTGGTCTAATTGGTGAATTTGGTGAATCAATTATTTTGTTTTCTCTTAGCAAAACTCGGTTCTGCCGCAATGTTCTCTCAATCTCCGGATCAAACAATAGTGGTGATGACCTGTTAGAGCCTCTAGTACGCATGCACCTGAAGTACCTGCACACTAAACACAACCAGTGTAAACCCGAAAATAACAAACAAAACTATTAATAAACACACGTTGCGCACTACTCCCCGGCAACGGCGCCAAAATTTGACGTGCTTGTCGTGGTACACGTAAAATTTCCCAATTACAACTAAAGCTAGTGGCAAGAAGGTATCGAACACAGGGAGTTTGTGGAATATGTGAATACTAAAGTTTTGCAGATTAACTAATTATTAAACAACTAATAAAATTAAAGATCAAAGATTGTTTGTTGATCTGGTTTTAGATTTAGAATAATTAAACTAATTTGCTGAATTGAAATAAAGTTGTGTTTATCAAATTAAGAAAGCAATGACCATCCCTGGATCCGTTTCCCTTGAACCTATATGCCAAAAGTCCCACTAGAAAGAGTTACATAGACATAACTCGTATTTGAACAAATGTTGTGATAAAAGGGAACAAAATACTCGGATTATAACAATGCGAGGTTGTTTCCCGATGACCAATTACTCAATTATCCAACCCAATTCCTGCCCGCAATATCCCGATTGTTAGCAACACCAAGAACGTGCAATCAAGAAGAGAAATTGAAAGATTAAATAACTACTACAACCAAATGTTCAAACACCATAACAATTCATAAACATACCAAATTGTTATTCTAGAAATTATAAGACAAAAACATAAATAGTTCAAAGGAAACTTCACCAAGGATGACCATTAAAGGTTTAGCCAAGCATCACCAAATGGTTCATCATAATCTTCAATCTATTGTTCATATGAATCAAAGATGATAACACAATGATTAGGAATGTTCTTGAACCTTGTTCCCGCCCCCAAAATCACCTATGGAGTGCCTAGAACCGTTCTCTATTCGAAGATGATGAAAAGTCTTGCAATAACCACCCATTTATGGTGGAAGTTACATTTTTCGTGCAGGGGCCACCGTACCATACGGTCCCACCGTATGATACGGTGGAGTACAAAATCCAACGGTGAGAACAGACTGTAATACGGTGACAATTTGGTGTGAAGTCCACCGTATGATACGGCCCAACCGTATCATACGGTCCAACTTATATATTTTTTTTCAAGTTTTGTTCTTTGCTTCTTTCATACCCCACTTCGTTGCAATCCGCTCCAAAGTCCGTATTTCCTCGTTTCTAGCTCCTTAACGCACCTGCAATCATAACCACCGTAGTCACCCAATTCCAAGCAATATCGTAGATAAATGTGGATAAGTTAACGACTTTAGCACTATAAAAGGGTGTTCGTTGAACCACCCATCACATACTGGACCAAGTTTCACAACGCCATTGATTTAATGGTCCAGTCACCTTACCAAACAGCTTTTCTGTTAAACCCCACCATATATGCCGAATCCCTTAGCCAATTCTGGACAAACGTCACTCTTGTCTCTGAGGAGAATGACACAGAGTCTCTTCAATCGTTTGTCCATAGCCAAAAAGTGGTCATCAATCCAGAGATTCTTCGCCAAACCCTCAATCTGGATGATGCCACTTTCCCGACTAGTTATCCAAAGGGCACCACAGATCTATCATTTGCCCACCATGGATACGAAGGTAACCTGAGTGCCTCTACCATATTGAAGAAACATTTCCAGGATGCTGAACGGCTTATCTTTCATATGGTCAATGTCTGCCTGGCCCCCAAGACTTCATCATGGGATCAAATGTCCACAAGGTGGCAACAGGTATTGTACTCCATCCTTGAGCAACAACCTTTAAATTTTTCTGAAATACTATTCTTAGAGCTCAAGGATATGGCCCAAAAACAACTTTCTAACCGTTGGATATTATATCCTCGGTTCATAATGGCCATAATTGAAAACCAGCTTCAAGCTGAGGGACTTGTTGGCCTGGGAGTCCCTGCTATGGCTGTATTGCCTGAAGTATACTCCCGGCACAACTCTGACCAATCACTCAAAATGGCTGCCAAGCTGCGCAAACCCACGCAGCTGGAACCCACAGCCACCACCACAAAATCCAAAGTCCCCACCAAACCAAAAACAAAACGAACCAAAACAGCTATTCAGGAAGATGAGTCCCCTGAAGATGCTCCTGTACCACCAAGACAGGATATACTTACTGGTGTAAACCCCCCAGTAGTATCAGAGACTCAACCAGCCACAGCCGCTCAGGATTCCTCTCAAAAGGAGCCTGAAGCAACCAAAGAAGGGGTACCCACAAATCTGGAATCTTCCTCATTTGAGGAGATTGCCATTGAAACACACCATTCTCCCCAGGTGCATACTGATTTTACCCTATCTCCTCATGAAAATGCCCCCCAAAGTCCAACACTTATAATTGCAAACGTGCTGACTCAGCTGCATGCCTCTCCTCCTCCCTAACAACCACCTAAAGGGAAAACCACAGATATTGAGGAAGAGGATCAACATGCTTCTGACAACCCACAGCACAGGGGTTTAAATGTTCTGTCTCCTAGTGTAGATAAGGAGATCAGAATATCTGGTGAGGCTGCCACCTCTTCTGCATCAACACATGATCAGACTGAGGCTGGTAACATGGCTAAGACCTCATCAGAGGCAACAGCTGATGAAGGACATCGTCCTGAGGCTGGAAGTCCCCAGTTCCAAGAAAAAGGGGCACATGCTACAACTGGTCTACACCCAGGGCATGTACATCTTGCTACTAGCAGGAGGTCAGGTGATTCAGCATCTGCTGATGATGACCTGGGCTTCTTTTATGATATTCTAGCCCAGAACACAATTCTTGAGGAAGAAGTCAGTAGACTACAAAGACTACTTGACCAATTCTCTCAAGAAGCAAGTCCATCTGACATCACCATACACCCACAGATGGCACCTTCACCTGAAGGTCTCCTAAACACTCAGCCAATCAAAACATACAATCCACCAGCCTCTACCTCTGGCACTGCTTCTCAGGGACAGAACCCCTCTGAGCAAACAGCTGCTATCTTCCATAAATCCCTACCTCTCATCACCCCAATGATCACAGACATTGTGATCAAAACCTTGGATGAGAGACTTCCCTCAATCATACAGCCCCTGGTGGAGGAGATTGTGAGCACAAGGCTTTCTACTACTCAAACCCTTGCAACCAATGCAACCAAAAAGGGGGAGAGTCAGTTAGTGAAAGAAAAAGGGAAGAGCATATTGAAAGAGAAAGAACAGGAGATTGAGAAGGAAGAGGAGGTTGTGAAAGAGACTGAGAAGGAAGAAGAGTATGTGAAGGGAGCTGACACTGATCAAGTGAGTGAAAGTCACAAAGACTTTCATATCACATATAAGAAAAGGAAGATTGAAAGAAAAGAAAAAGAACCCCAAAAAGAACTCCAACTTGATGAGATGGTCAAAATGGCGGATGCTACACATAGTAAATCTATGGACTCCATTATTGATCAACTATATAGACAAGGGTTCGATACTGCACAGCTTGACTCAGAGATTAGAAGACTTGAAGTTGAAGAAATTAACTCAAGATGGGCATGTTATGATGTGTTAGAAAGAGAAAGACTGGAGATCATGATCAGATTCATTGCAAAGTATCTTGGAAGATCATTGATAGAGATTAAGTCATGGACCAGGGACAGTATCTTGGCAATAACCACCAAGATCTGTACGTCTGAAGCATACACTAAGGGATTAGTGATTGAAGCACTAAATGAAGCAGGTGCTGGGAACAGAAATGAACTAGCAAAATACTCCAAAGCCTCACTCATTACAAGAATGCTAGAACAACCTGCAAAACCTACCACTTCAAAATCACCACTACCACAACCCATTAAACCAACTCCTTTACCCTCAAAACCAACAGCCGATGATGCATCCAAGAAGAAGAAGAGAAGGATGTTGAGGCTAGAAGAAGAAGATGAAGAGGATGATGAGGAAGAAGATAGGTTGCCTCTTTCTGCAGTCCTAACTTTGCCTAAAGCCAAATCTATGCCCATCACTCCCACCTCACAGATGGAGACTGTGAGAGTAAAGATAGAAGAAGAGCAGCAGCAAAGGCTTCATGATGAGGAGATGCTGAAGAGCATAGACAAAACTTATGCTGCTTCTTCATCAATAATAAGTATGAAGAAAGAAGCTCTGAGACTGTAAACCCTTGCCAACACATTTCAATATCAAAAGGAAAAGGTGAGGATATGGCCTGATCCTAGGGTGGCTCACAGAATTGTGAAGAAGGACATTCCTGCAAGATACAAGGGCCAGATAAAAAGGATCGTAGATGAAGAGATCACAGTGGTCCTTGTAGTATCACCCTGGGAAATTGTAGAAGACTTCAAGAAGGCTTATGAGATTAAACAGCCTCCCCAAAAGATGTTAGAAAACAGAGTAATTAAGAAGGGGTTAGTCTACAAGAAGCTTGAGAACTTCAAATAAAATGAGCTCAGTCTGTTACTTGAAGGTAATCACCCAGATGAGTTTGCTTACAGACAGATCACAACAGTTGAGCTCAAAAATGGCAAACAGGCCAAATACATCTCAGAGCTGTATGGGCGTGAAGGATTGTTTGATGGTGAACCAGAGAATCTTACCATGGAAGAACAAATCATGTTTCTTAGAGCATACACCAGAGAATCCTACAGGCTTATACATGGGAAGTGAGTCTCATGGATGGGGGAACAGCTCAGTGTCCAATTCCCCAATACAGAGCTCCCATCCATACTTTGCCAACCAAATCATCAGAGACTTACTTCCAGACCGGTGCTTATATGGGTCATCTTCTCAACTGATCAAGAAGGAAAAAGACCAACCATTTTGCCAACAATAAGTGGGACCTCAATAAAGTTAAAGGTTTTGGCTGCATTGGTTCAGGGGGAGTTTGTTGGACCAAAAGAACCAATGAGCCGGATCAGAAAAACCTTTAAGTCCCACAGACGTCACAACAACTACTGAAGTCCACAACAGCTGAAGACAACAACTGATTACAAAGTCTGAAGACAAGTGCTGAAGACAAAGTCTGAATACAAGTGCTGAAGACAAAGTCTGAAGACAAAGTCTGAAGACAAGTGCTGAAGACAAAGTATCAGAAGTTGTCATAACAGCTGAAGAGGACTTCTTCAGTAGTTGTGATGGTTTACTTTCAGTAGTTTTATGTTTTCTCTTTTCAGTAGTTTTGTAAAACGACTGAAGAGCTTGTTCTTCAGTCGTTGTAGTTTCAGTAGTTTCTTTTCAGTTGTTTTATGTTTTATACTTAGCACTCTGACATGTTCTCAGTAGTTGTGAACATTTCAGTAGTTTGTTAAGTATTCGTTATTTTTGTACTAGATCTGCTTGTAATCACCATCCCGTGATTACAGCAGTGATTGCACTCTATATAAGGAGTGCCAACCTTATTGTAACCGTGAATGATTTAGCAATAATATTGGGCATTATTGAAACATTCCTTATCATAGAAAAATATTCTCTCGCATTTGTCTACAAATAACAAACTCTTGCTATAATTTGACTAATTCTTGATTTCATTCCGCTGCATTACTCTCTAATACATCAAACTTGTGATCGCTGATCCTGACATCCTCCCAAAGTAACTGGTCCTCCATCAATTCTTTTAAACTTTTGGAGTAGTGACCTATTGCCTGTCATGTGCCTGGAACAACCATTGTCAATGATCCATACATTTTTGTCTGTCTTGAGCTGAACCTGCACAAAAGAGATTGTTATTTACATTTGGAAACCCAAGACTCATTGGTCTTGGGCTCATCAAAAGAAGTTGAAGACAATGTAACGGTAATTGATCCTATAGTCATGCTAGAAGGATCATTTGCTGATGTTGATGAAGAACTTTCAGCCACTTGGTCTTTCTTTGACTTCCACACCACCTTTGGAAGCTTAGACCAGACCTTCAATACTTTGAAAGTTTTGATGACTTCGGAAGTTTTGATGACCGGACCTTCAGAAGATCTTGCTTTCACTGCAGCAGGCTTCAGTGCTTTGGAAGTATTCCTTTCTTCCGAGACCAAATTTCTTCCGAAGGCAAGTTTCCACTTGTCTTCTTCTTCATTTTGGAGCTTCCAAAGGAAACAAATTTTCCTTCTGAAGCTTGCTTCTTCTTCTTTAAAATCTTAGAAGTTTCTTTCTTGGTCATGTGGAGAGTACTCTTTGGATTGTAAACACAATCCTTAGAAAGATGAGAAGTGCTCCCACACATAACACAGACCATTTTCTTCCTTCTAGGAGTTTTCTTTTATGAGCAAGGCTGAACTTGATCACTTTCCTTCTCCATCTTCATCTTTGCAGATGTTATGGCAATTCTTGTGAGGATAGAACTACCTTTGGAGCTGGATGGTTCAGGTTGTACAGCAGTGGTGCACAACTAATCAGCCTTCTTCTTGATGATGGAATGATTTGGACATAAACCAGAACTCTTGTTGATGGAGTTCAAGTTGGTGTCTTCATCCTTCACCACTTCAAATCCTACAGAGATGAAGATTTGTTTTTGTGTAGAAATAAAGGAGGTCTTGATCTCTTAAGCCTTTTTGGACTTTTTTTTGGCCTTCCAGATCAAGTTCTTTCTTCTTGACTTGGTTATCCGAACAACTTTGCTCTCCTCCGAGGGATGGTGACCCTTCTTAGAATGCTCCTCCTCACTCTTCTCAGAGCCATTCTCGACCATCTCCTCTTCATCCTCTTCAGTTATAGGATCTATGAGGGAAGCTTATCTTCACAAGTTCCACACCTAGGAGATCTTACAGACAAGATTGTGTGTGGAGGAGCTATCTCACAAGATCCCAGTCCCTGCTTATTTTGATAACAAACTTTTGCATGCAAGGATGAGGATATTATGTTCTTGAAGGTCTCTTGTTCAAGAACACATTTTTCTGCCTTGGCTTTGCTGATCACAAGCTCAGCTTGGCATTCAGTTAACTTCGTAATTGTAGTTTGTGTGCTCATGTTTAAGAGTTGAAATTGTTTTCTCTAAGTCCTCTATATTTAGTTTATAATCATTTTCAGCTCTTTTAAAATCAGCTTTTAAGATATTTAAGGATTCAAGATCAGATCTCATTTCTAGGTTATAAAACCTGTATTTATTGACTTTAGCAATGCACTCAGAAGTACAAAGATGTTCCAATACCTTGGCTTCATCGTGGTCTGCCATGAGTGCTTGGTTTGGAGATGCATCTTCTACCTGAAAGATCCAGTCAAAGCCTCCTTCTTCAATAGCAACTTCAGCTTCCTGCTTTGGCTTCTCATTCTGAGGGGCTTTCTCAGTGTAGTTTGGTCTGGTTTGTGCTTGGCCACCATTTGTTCTTGGTGCCTTACACTCCCATGCAAAGTGTCCCATCTGTTTACAGTTGTAACACTTTACTTTGCTTTATCCAGCCCAAACTTTCCGCTGGCTGCATTGCTTGGAAACTTTCTCCTTGTCCTCTTGTAGAACTTCTTGGCTCTATGAGTGAGAAGAGCCATCTGCTGGACTATCTCCATGTACTCCAGATCATCTGGATGGATAAAGTCCAAATCTTCAAGGGTGAAGAGAAAATTGCTTGTGGTTTCATCAGCAGAGACAAAAGCATGAGAAGAACTTGTCTCTTGGAAAGGACTTACTTGAGTGTAGCTTTCCCTTGGAGTCTCTGGGAAGGTGATGAAAGGGCCCTTTTGTGAGTTGTCAGGGTAGAATATAAGATGATGTTGTGGTTCAATGCTTTCCCTTTCAACCACATGGAGGGCTGAACTCAGTTGATTGCTGGAGTTACCAGATGAGTTATGGTTTAATGCTTTCCCTTATACATCAGCTTCAGTGCTTCCAATAGTTGTTTGGCGGTTTTGCACTTCTTGAAGCCTCTTTAGATGGAGTTTGGAAGAGTAGTTTAAAGGGCTGTCATGGCTTTCTGATCAATCTCTATTCTCTTCCTGTCTTCTTCAGAGTAATCAGCCACAACCTTTGGAATCATACCACCACCAGTAGCAGAAGTGGTGCTTGGTATGTAAGGTCCTTCAACAACAGAGTCCTACATCCTGGAGTCTTGAGACTTGTTAAAGCCTTCTATTCTTTGACACCAAGTATCAAAGTCTTCAAGAGTGATCATTGGAGACTTTGTCATAGTTCCAGTTTCCGTATCATCTTTGGTAATAGTTGCCATTTGAGTTGTTAAGTACTTTGTGTGTGTGAGGGATCTTAAGATGGTGAGATCTTATATCAAGAGCCTGGAAAGCTCTGATACCAAATGCAGGACCGTTGAAGGGTATGCAATTACAACACAACAACACAATGAGGAGAGTTACTTAGAACACTTAACAGATCAAATAGGGAACTGGTTAACTTTAGTGAAAGATGCTAAGAACAGAAGTAAGAATGAGACAGAACAATATATCAAACAACACAAGTAATTGGTTTTCAAGAATGCTATATATTGCTTCTCAAGTTTTATTACAAATGTTACAAAACATAAAGAAAAGTTACAAGTACTTGAGATACATATACTACATCCTACTACCGGCCATACTTTGAAGGCCAACTAGATACATAAGACTAGACAACACACAAAATCAAATGTAGAGTCAAAAAGCAGATTGTCTTTTGAGTAGTAACTATGACGTGCCATAGCTCACATCCTAATATATTACAAAAAGGATAAAAGTACATAAAGTAGAAAGCACAAACTCAAGACCTCAATGTACAGTTACCAAAAGCATGGACCTTTTTACCAACTCATGTAAGTTGGTGACTTTACAGAGTTGCAGTGGAAAGGTGGTCCAGCTTTATGGTAAAGTACATCAGATAAAAGCATGTCTCTAAAAGTCTTCAGAAGAAATATGTCTTCACTCTTTGGCTTCAGAAGACTTTGTCTTTGAAGCTTCAAAAGACTTCACTTTTGGCTTTGAAAGATGTTGGTCTTGGCTTTGGAAGATTTTACACTTACAATATTTCTAGTGCAGGGTGTAAAACTTCCGAAGCATTTCCACTTATGTTCTTCAATTTATGCATGCAGAGAGACTTTGGATGTTTTGGCTGCATCAGACTTATAGGAATTCTTACAATTACCATGAGACTATCCTTACACCAAGGAATTGACATCCCTAAATGTAGACTTTATAGTCATGTTGCAACCAAAATAGTCACTATCTGTATATGTCTACAGATTGAAGTTAGATGGATTATTGGTTGTTGTTGATAAAGAAACTTCAGTCACATGGCCTTCCTTCATCTTCCACACCATCTTTGGAAGATTAGACTTGGCTTTCAAAACTTTGGAAGTTTTAATGACTTTGAAAGTTTTGAAGATTGAACCTTCGAAAGATTCTGCATACACTAAGCAAACTTTAGTGCTTCACAAGCATTCCTTTTTTCGAGACCAAACTTGTTCCAAATACAATTTTCCACCTACCTTCTTTTTGTTCACCTTGGAGCTTCCTAAGGAAAGTGATTTTCATTCCGAAGCTATTTTCTTCTTCTTCTCAGAAGTCTTCTTCCTGTTCATATGGACGATACTCTTAGGATTGTAAATGCAGTCCTTAGCATAATGAGTTGTACTACCACACATGATACATTCCACATGCTTACTCCTAAGAGTCATGTTCTGAGGAGAATGTTATGTTGATATCTTTCTAGCTCATTCTTCATCTTCTTAGATGATGAAACATGCTTTTAAGTGTGAAGCTTGCCTTTGGAGATGGATGGTTCAACCTGTGCAACAGTGATGCACATCTGTTCAACCTTCTTCTCTTGACCAGGATGGCTTGGACTTGAACTTGGACCCCTGGTACTTGAGTCCTTTGTTAAGTCCTTTGTCTTCCTCACCTCAAACCCAGCAAAGATAAAAACTTGTTTTTGCCTAGGTTTGAAGGTGGTCTTAATCTACTGCACTTTCTTTTATATCCTCTTTGCAGCCCTGAACAAGTTCTTTCTTGCAGATTTAACCGTCCCTGGTCACTTTTTCTCTCCAGGGATATAGTGACCCTTCTTCGATTGAACATCTTCACTCAATGAGAGGTAGCTCATCTTCACCACCTTGGAGATCTAACTGATAGTAATGTGTATGAAGGAGCTATTTCACTTGATCTCAGTCCCTACCTTTTCTTATAACAAATCTTTGCATGCAAGGATGAAGATATGATATTCTTGAAGGTTTCCTCTTCAAGAACATATTTTTTGCCTTGGCTTTGCTGATCACAAGCTCAACCTTGCATTCAGTTAACTTTGTAACAAGATCTTTGATCGGACTCCTGTAATTTATGTACTCATGTTTTATAGTAGAAATTGTTTTCTCTAAGTCTTCTATTTTAATCTTATAATCATTTTTTGCTCTTTTAAAATAAGCTTTTCAAATGTTCGAATACTCAAGATCAGATCTTACTTCCAAGTTATAGGACCCGTACATGTTTACTTTAGCAATGCATTCAGAAGTACAAAGATGTTCTAATACCTTGGTTTTATCATGGTCTGCCATCAGGGCATGGATTGGAGAGACATCTTATACCTGAAAGCTCTAGTCAAAGCCTCATCCTTTGATAACAACTGCAACCTACTGCTTTGTTTGGTTGGGCTCTCAGTTCTTAGAGCTCCCTCGGTGTAGTTTGGCTTGGGTTCTGTTTGGCCACCATTTGTTCTTTGGGCCTTATACTCCCTAGAAAACTGGCCTATTTGGTTACAGTTGTAACACTTTACTTTGCTTTTATACAGCTCAACTTTCCACTAGATACATTGCTTAGAAAATTTCTTACTGTTCTCTTGTAGAACTTCTTGGCTCTATGAGTGAGAAGAGCCATGCACCGGACTATATCTACTCTTGATCATCCGGATGGATGCAGTCTTGGTCATCAATAGTGAAAAGAAAGTTGCCACAACTTTCATCTGAAGGCATAAAGGCTTGAGAAGAGCTTGGCTCTTGGAATGGGATTCTTTGAGTGTAGCTCTTCCTTGATGTCTCCGGAAAGGTGATGAAAGGACCCTTTTGTGGGTTTTCAGGGAAGCAGATGAGATGATGTTGTGGTTCTCTGCTATCCCTTTCAACTACATGAAGGACTGACCTCTTGTAGGTGTTAGGTGAGCTGTGAGATGGATTTTTCATGTTCATATCTATTTGGTAATCGCTTAGGATACCATACAACTCAGTGAGAGTAAGCGTATAAAGGTTTTTAGTCCTCTTAATGGGTATATAGTAGTGTGTCCATTCTCTCTAAAAAGAGAGAACATGCACTTCCTCACTATGTCCCTATTCTCAAGTTTCACTCCAACATCCACAAGAGTATCGACAATGTCAAAATACCTGAAGTATTATTGAGTCATAGTTTCACTTGTCTTGAAGGTGAAGTTTTCAAACTGTTGCTTTATGATATCCTTCTTATTTTTCTTGGCTTCCACGGGCCCTTCATACATTTGCTTCAATGCATCGAATAGTTCTTTAGCAGTCTTGCACTTCTTGAAACCCTTATAGATAGAGTTAGGAATAGCAGTTTGAAGAGCGGTCATGGCAATATTCTTCAAATATTCCTCAGAATAGTCAGCCACTTTCTTTGTTATCATCCCACCTCTAGCACCTGCTAAAGTAGTACTTGGGATGTGAGGTTTTGAGACTACAGATCTTCACATCCAGCTGTCTTAAGACTTGATGAAACCTTCTATCCTCATACATCAAGTATTAAAGTTTCAGGATTGAATAGTGGAGATTTAGTCAAGGTGCCAGTTTCCATACCATCCTTAGTAAGAGCTGCTATTTGAGCAAGTAAGTGTTTTGTGAAACTTAAGAGACATTTAAGATGGTGAGATCTTACAATCAAGAGCCTAAAAAGCTCTGATACCAGTTGGAGGACCAGTTATGGTTTAGCAACAGGTTCATAATTGAAGTACATCATACTTACTAGATCAAATATTGAACCAGAAAAAAGAAACAATGACCAAAAGATAAGCACACTTACAACAAATAGATTAGATTTCAAGGATGATGTATATTGCTCTCAAGTGTTTTTAAAACTATTATAAGGCTTAGTCCTAAGAATGGTTACATGATATACTTTATACTACATCCTACAGCCAGCCATACTTTAAAGGCTAGATGGACACTAATTTAGACAATAATATCAATGTAAAGTCAAAAGACAGATTGCTTTTGATAAGTCACTATGACATGCCAAACCTCACATCCTATTGTATTACAAAAATGATAGAAGTACAATAGTGGAAAGTTACAAACAAAGACTCCATACTAAACAGTTGACAAAGGTAAAAGGTAATCACCAACTTATATAAGTTTGTGAGTTTTTAGAGCCAACAACAGAAAGTATGTCTGCTTTGAGAAAGCATGTCTTCTCTGTATTCGAAAGAACTCAGTCTTCAGGGTTTGGAAGACTTGTTCTTCAAGATTCAGAAGACTTCACTTTTGGCTTTTTAAAGATTTTTGCCTTTGGCTTCGGAAGATTTGACACTTAGTAAATTTTCTTCATGCATGTTAAAATCTTGCGAAGTAAATTTCTTGTACTTCAAAATGGATGCTGAGAGATCTTTGGTTAACATCAACCTTTAAGATAAACTCTTACACACATGATATATTGAAGTAGCCTAAACCCCCGTCAAGGATATCTTGTGTAATGCCCCGTTCCCGGGACGCTTACAGTTGGTCATTTATTGCGCATAAAACATATAATTACATTTGTCTCATGAAAATGTTGCAGCGGAAACATTCAAAAAATGACATCTCATTTCATTATAAATATTTTTGCCAAATAATACATCATTATCCGATTACAAAATACATGTTTGCATTATATCACAAAAGCTTTATAAATGGATGCCATCCCAAAAGAGCCGAGTAGCCCTGCCGTACCATTCTCAGCAATCATTACCTGCCAACTGGAAAACATATAAAAATTCAGCGTTGTTGAGTGAGTTCTAATTTTATTATAAAACATACTTTACTTTTATATAAAACCATTCGTTACTTTTGCATGATCACACATCATACGTATGCATAGATAATATCATTATTATCTTCTTCATTTATTCATTCGTTCATTCCATATAACTTTACTTGCGCATTGGACATCATCCGTACCAATACCATGTGCTACACTCCGATCAGTCTTAGCTACTGGGCCGAAGTCAATAAATTAACAGTTAAACGTATGCCACAGTACTAGGGCTAAGCGGTAGAGGTTCTACATTAATGGTCAATCACAAAGAAGGACCCGTTATCCGATGCATGCAAGACTTTTCATTTCTTTCCTCTTTACGTTACATAATACTTCATTTCATTCATTAACATAATACGTAAAGCCATAGGAAAGATAAACATACATCATACTAAGGATCATTAACATGCATCAACATTACATCATACAGGGCAACATGATACATACATAACATGCATCATGCATAAACATGCAACATCATCATTTCTATGCCCTACATGCTTTCTAAGGCCATAACAGTTATCTTACATGCTCTTACGGGAACCTTTACGTCAAAACTTACATCTGTACTTTCCCCGAAAGCCAGAAGTCTAACCACACTTTCCTTCGGGTGCAACAGCTCTATTCGTGCGTATGGACACCCTTCAGTCGCATGGCCTCCATGCGACTGAACATCATGCGATTGGACTCAGGCGGATGAACATCGATGCGAATGGACATCCAGTCGTGCGTATGGACCTTATGCGGATGGAACTAATGCGATTGAGCACCTATGTGACTGATCTAATGCAAATGAACTCATGCGACTAAGCACTTATGCGACTGAACCCTCAGTCGCATGACTCCCCATGCGACTGGACTCCCAGTCGTGTGAATGAAACCTTAGTCGTGCGATTGAACCCTCAATCGTGCGAATGACTCCCAATCGTGCGAATGACCCTCAATCGCCTCTCAATCGGCCGTATGGCCTTCATTCGGTCGCATAGCCCTAGCTGATGCAGAATGGAGTTCATCCCGAACCCAATCTGCCATTTTCGGCCTCCAAGCTCATCCAAACCCATTCTAAGCCTAAATAAACCATCCTAGACCTTAGGAATGCATACCCCAACACCATACAAGCACACACAAGCCCGGAAACATACACGAAACGCATCACACACATCACACCCAAATGGGTCAAACACATACTCACCCAAAAACGGGTTTTATTGTTCTCCAGCCCTAAAATTGGTTGAAAACAAGTAAAAGTGGGGTCCTAGAACTCACAAAAACGAGCACAACGACAAGAGCTTCGATTTGGCTTGCTACACAACGAGTTTGGCCACCCGAATCACCCGAACCGACCCCTTTTTCTTCTTTTCTTCTTCTTTCTCTCTTCTCCTCTCTATATTGGCTGATTATTTGAGTGTGGGAGAGAGGGTAAGGGCTACCCTCTCCCTTAAATACTCCCACTCACCCGTCTTTCTTTCGTTGGCGAGTTTGGTCCCTCGACTTTGGACTTTATTTCTTTTTCTTCCTTCGTCAGCTTCAAAATAATAAATATCCGGGTGTTACAAGTCCACCCCCCTTAAATAGGTTTCGTCCCTGAAACCTGTTATTCTTCGAACAAACGTGGATAATGCTGTCTCTTTTCTTCCTCAGTCTCCCACGTTGACTCGGATCCCTTCCTGTGCTTCAACTGTACACGCACAAGAGGAACCACTTTATTCCTCAGCCTTTTTTCTTTCCGATCGATGATTGCCACTGGTTGCTCCACATAATTGAGCCGTTCGTCTACTTTGATATCCTCCAGTGGAACAATCATATCTTCATCAGCTAAGCACTTCCTTAAATGAGATACATGGAATGTCGGGTGAATTCCACTTAACTCATCCGGTAATTCTAGTCTATAGGCCACCTCTCCTACACGAGCAATGATTCGGAAAGGACCTATATACCTTGGGCTCAACTTACCTCGCTTTCGAAAGCGGATGATACCCTTCCAAGGTGAGACCTTCAACATAACCCGGTCACCCACCTGGAACTCAATCGGTCTGCGTCGTTTATCAGCATACGACTTCTGTCTATCTTTGGCTGCCTTCATGAAGGCTTTAATCTTCTCAAGCTTCTCAGTCGTAGCCTCGATTACCTCGACGCTCCCCAATTCCTTCTGACAAATATCACCCCAACAAACGGGTGTTCTGCATCTCCTACCGTATAGCATCTCATAGGGAGGCATGCCAATGCTGGCGTGATAGCTGTTGTTGTATGAGAATTCGGCTAACGGTAGGTGGTAATACCAACTTCCAACAAAATCAATCACACATGCCCGAAGCATGTCTTCCAGCGTCTGAATGCTTCTTTCTGACTGACCATCAGTCTGGGGATGATAAGCCATGCTGATATGTAACCTCGTCCCCATAACGTTGTGGAATTTCTTCCAAAATTTAGATGTAAACCGGGTGTCGCGATCCAACACAATAGACACCGGCACACCATGACGAGTTACAATTTCCTTGATGAACTGATCAGCCAAACTCTCAGATGAATATGTCTCGCGGATCGATAGGAAGTGAGCACTCTTCGTCAAACGATCAACTATCACCCATAATGCATCGTACCCTTTCGGGGTACGCGGCAGCTTTGTAATGAAATCCATGGTGATGTACTCCCACTTCCATTCTGGTATATCCAAAGGTTGTATCTTCCCATACGGCTTTTGGTGCTCGGCCTTCACCTGTAAGCAAGTAAGACACTTACTCACATACTCCACCACATCGCGCTTCATACCCGGCCACCAATAATCTTTCTTCATATCATGGTACATTTTCGTGGCACCAGGATGAATGGAGTATCGAGTCTTATGAGCTTCATACATGATCTTCACCCGTAGATCCCCAAAACTAGGAATCCACACACGATCGAATCGGATTCTAACACCGAGTGTGTTTTCACCCAGTTCCGCGACCAGACCTCTCATTCTTTCAGAGTTAAGATGATCTTCTTTCAGTGCCTCATCTTGAAACTCCTTGACTTGTTTCATTACATCAAAGGTCATGATCAGTTGATAATCTTTCACCCGAATCGGCTCGGGCCTCTCCTTCCGGCTAAGGGCGTCAGCCACCACATTGGCCTTGCCCGGATGGTAGTGGATCTCACAATCATAATCCTTTATAAGTTCCAACCACCGTCTCTGCCTCGTGTTCAGATCCTTCTACTCAAAGAAGTATTTCAGACTCTTGTGGTCAGTGAATATGGTGCACTTCGTCCCGTAAAGATAGTGCCTCCAAATCTTTAACGCAAAGACCACGGCTGCCAGCTCCAAGTCATGTGTAGGATAATTGACCTCATGAACCTTCAACTGTCGGGATGCATAGGCTATAACCTTTCCTCTTTGCATTAACACGCACCCCAACCCCGAGTAGGAAGCATCAGAATAAACCACCAGATCTTCACTTCCATCGGGTAAGGACAGAACTGGAGCTTGAGTCAACCTTGCCTTTAGTTCCTCGATCGCCTTCTCTTGAGCTTGACCCCATACAAACTTCACATCTTTTCGGGTTAACTTAGTTAGTGGAGAAGCAATCTTAGAAAAGTCTTGGATAAATCTTCTATAGTACCCCGCCAAACCCAAGAAACTACGAATCTCGGATGGCGTCTTTGGTGACTTCCATTGCATAACCGCCCACACTTTCGCTGGGTCCACCATAATCCCATCGGGATTCACCACGTGACCCAAGAACTGAACCTCGCGCAACCAAAACGCGCACTTGGAGAATTTAGCATACAACTTCTCCCTTCTCAACGTCTCTAGAACCTCCCGAATGTGACCAGCATGCTCTGCTTCGCTCCTCGAGTAAATCAGGATATCATCAATAAACACGATCACTGATTTATCCAACATCGACCGACACACTCGATTCATCAGATCCATAAAAGCGGCTGGCGCATTGGTCAAACCAAAAGACATGACAACAAACTCGTAGTGACCATAGCGCGTACGGAAGGCTGTTTTAGGAATATCTTGCTCTTTCACCTTCAACTGATGATAACCAGATCGAAGATCTATCCTCGAAAACCAACTGGCACCCTGAAGCTGATCGAACAAATCATCTATCCTCGGTAAGGGGTATCGGTTCTTTACCGTCAACTTGTTCAGCTCACGGTAGTCAATACACATTCTCATGCTACCGTCCTTCTTCTTCACAAACAGGACCGGAGCACCCCAAGGAGAGATACTCGGTCTAATGAACCCCTTATCAAGCAACTCTTGCAACTGCTCCATCAACTCTTTCATCTCTGTCGGAGCCAACCAATACGGTGCCTTGGCAACAGGTTGGGCACCCGGTATCAGATCAATCTGAAACTCGATCTCTCTGTGAGGTGGCACTCCTGATAAGTCTTCTGGGAACACGTCTAGAAAGTCACACACAACCGGTACATCGGCTAGTTGTGATGTTGGCGTATCCACATCTGTTGGAGCTGGAAAAGATAGTCTATATTATCAACACAATGAAAGTCAACAAAAGTCAACGTCATGGTCAAAGTCAACAAAATTCAAACCCGACACGTTCAAGACGAGGAACCGAGACAAGACGTTAAAGATTTAAATGACTAGGAGTTTTATTGTAATAAATATATTTTGTGTGAACAAAATATATTTTATCTTGTTTTAGTCATTTTTATGCTTAATATGTAATTTTATATTAATTAGCCTAAGTCTAGGGGATTAAGTGCAATTAGTGAATCTTAGTCTAGACTATTGTCAGGAACAGCGATCACAAGTTTGATGTATTAGAGAGTAATGCAGCGGAATGAAATCAAGAATTAGTCAAATTATAGCAAGAGTTTGTTATTTGTAAACAAATGCGAGAGAATATTTTTCTGTGATAAGGAATGTTTCAATAATGCCCAACTACTGAAACATAAAACAACTGAAAAGAAACTACTGAAACTACAACGACTGAAGAACAAGCTCTTCAGTCGTTTTACAAAACTACTGAAAAGAGAAAACATAAAACTACTGAAAGTAAACTATCACAACTACTGAAGAAGTCCTCTTCAGCTGTTATGACAACTTCTGATACTTTGTCTTCAGCACTTGTCTTCAGACTTTGTCTTCAGCACTTGTCTTCAGACTTTGTAATCAGTTGTTGTCTTCAGCTGTTGTGGACGTCAGTAGTTGTTGTGACGTCTGTGGGACTTAAAGGTTTTTCTGATCCGGCTCATTGGTTCTTTTGGTCCAACAAACTCCCCTGAACCAATGCAGCCAAAACCTTTAACTTTATTGAGGTCCCACTTATTGTTGGCAAAATGGTTGGTCTTTTTCCTTCTTGATCAGTTGAGAAGATGACCCATATAAGCACCGGCCTGGAAGTAAGTCTCTGATGATTTGGTTGGCAAAGTATGGATGGGAGCTCTGTATTGGGGAATTGGACACTGAGCTGTTTCCCCATCCATGAGACTCACTTCCCATGTATAAGCCTGTAGGATTCTCTAGTGTATGCTCTGAGAAACATGATTTGTTCTTCCATGGTAAGATTCTCTGGTTCACCATCAAACAATCCTTCACGCCCATACAGCTCTGAGATGTATTTGGCCTGTTTGCCATTTTTGAGCTCAACTGTTGTGATCTGTCTGTAAGCAAACTCATCTGGGTGATTACCTTCAAGTAACAGACTGAGCTCATTTTGTTTGAAGTTCTCAAGCTTCTTGTAGACTAACCCCTTCTTAATTACTCTGTTTTCTAACATCTTTTGGGGAGGCTGTTTAGTCTCATAAGCCTTCTTGAAGTCTTCTACAATTTCCCAGGGTGATACTACAAGGACCATTGTGATCTCTTCATCTACGATCCTTTTTATCTGGCCCTTGTATCTTGCAGGAGTGTCCTTCTTCACAATTCTGTGAGCCACCCTAGGATCAGGCCATATCCTCACCTTTTCCTTTTGATATTGAAATGTGTTGGCAAGGGTGTACAGTCTCAAGCTTCTTTCTTCATACTTATTATTGATGAAGAAGCAGCATAAGTTTTGTCTATGCTCTTCAGCATCTCCTCATCATGAAGCCTTTGCTGCTGCTCTTCTTCTATCTTTACTCTCACAGTCTCCATCTGTGAGGTGGGAGTGATGGGCATAGATTTGGCTTTAGGCAAAGTTAGGACTGCAGAAAGAGGCAACCTATCTTCTTCCTCATCATCCTCTTCATCTTCTTCTTCTAGCCTCAACATCCTTCTCTTCTTCTTCTTGGATGCATCATCGGCTGTTGGTTTTGAGGGTAAAGGAGTTGGTTTAATGGGTTGTGGTAGTGGTGATTTTGAAGTGGTAGGTTTTGCAGGTTGTTCTAGCATTCTTGTAATGAGTGAGGCTTTGGAGTATTTTGCTAGTTCGTTTCTGTTCCCAGCACCTGCTTCATTTAGTGCTTCAATCACTAATCCCTTAGTGTATGCTTCAGACGTACAGATCTTGGTGGTTATTGCCAAGATACTGTCCCTGGTCCATGACTTAATCTCTATCAATGATCTTCCAAGATACTTTGCAATGGATCTGATCATGATCTCCAGTCTTTCTCTTTCTAACACATCATAACTTGCCCATCTTGAGTTAATTTCTTCAACTTCAAGTCTCTAATCTCTGAGTCAAGCTGCAGTATCGAACCCTTGTCTATATAGTTGATCAATAATGGAGTCCATAGATTTACTATGTGTAGCATCCGCCATTTGACCATTCTCATCACTTTTGGAGTTCTTTTTCTTTTCTTCAATCTTCCTCTTCTTATATGTGATATGAAAGTCTTTGTGACTTTCACTCACTTGATCAGTGTCAGCTCCCTTCACATCGCTTCTTCCTTCTCAGTCTCTTCACAACTCCTCTTCCTTCTCAATCTCTGTTCTTTCTCTTTAATATGCTCTTCCCTTTTCTTTCACTAACTGACTCTCCCCCCTTTTTGGTTGCATTGGTTGCAAGGGTTGAGTAGTAGAAAGCCTTGTGCTCACAATCTCCTCCACCAGGGGCTGTATGATGGAGGGAAGTCTCTCATCCAAGGTTTTGATCACAATGTCTGTGATCATTGGGGTGATGAGAGGTAGGGATTTCTGGAAGATAGCAGCTGTTTGCTCAGAGGGTTTCTGTCCCTGAGAAGCAGTGCCAGGTAGAGGCTGGTGGGTTGTATGTTTTGATTGGCTGAGTGTTTAGGAGACCTTCAGGTGAAGGTGCCATCTGTGGGTGTATGTGGTGTCAGATGGACTTGCTTCTTGAGAGAATTGGTCAAGTAGTCTTTGTAGTCTACTGACTTCTTTCTCAAGAATTGTGTTCTGGGCTAGACATCATAAAAGAAGCCCAGGTCATCATCAGCAGATGCTGAATCACCTGACCTCCTGCTAGTAGCAGATGTACATGCCCTGGGTGTAGACCAGTTGTAGCATGTGCCCCTTTTTTCTTGGAACTGGGGACTTCCAGCCTCAGGACGATGTCCTTCATCAGCTGTTGCCTCTGATGAGGTCTTAGCCATGTTACCAGCCTCAGTCTGATCATTGCTGATGCAGAAGAGGTGGCAGCCTCACCAGATATTCTGATCTCCTTATCTACACTAGGAGACAGAACATTTAAACCCCTGTGCTGTGGGTTGTCAGAAGCATGTTGATCCTCTTCCTCAATATCTGTGGTTTTCCCCTTTGGTGGTTGTTGGGGAGGAGGAGAGGCATGCAGCTGAGTCAGCACATTTGCAATTATAAGTGTTGGACTTTGGGGGGCATTTTCATGAGGAGATAGGGTAAAATCAGTATGCACCTGGGAGAATGGTGCGTTTCAATGGCAATCTCCTCAAATGAGGAAGATTCCAGATTTGTGGGTACCCCTTCTTTGGTTGCTTCAGGCTCCTTTTGAGAGGAATCCTGAGCGGCTGTGGCTGGTTGAGTCTCTGATACTACTGGGGGGTTTACACCAGCAAGTATATCCTGTCTTGGTGGTACAGGAGCATCTTCAGGGGACTCATCTTCCTGAATAGCTGTTTTGGTTCGTTTTGTTTTTGGTTTGGTGGGGACTTTGGATTTTGTGGTGGTGGCTGTGGGTTCCAGCTGCGTGGGTTTGCGCAGCTTGGCAGCCATTTTGAGTGATTGGTCAGAGTTGTGCCGGGAGTATACTTCAGGCAATACAGCCATAGCAGGGACTCCCAGGCCAACAAGTCCCTCAGCTTGAAGCTGGTTTTCAATTATGGCCATTATGAACCGAGGATATAATATCCAACGGTTAGAAAGTTGTTTTTGGGCCATATCCTTGAGCTCTAAGAATAGTATTTCAGAAAAATTTAAAGGTTGTTGCTCAAGGATGGAGTACAATACCTGTTGCCACCTTGTGGACATTTGATCCCATGATGAAGTCTTGGGGGCCAGGCAGACATTGACCATATGAAAGATAAGCCGTTCAGCATCCTGGAAATGTTTCTTCAATATGGTAGAGGCACTCAGGTTACCTTCGTATCCATGGTGGGCAAATGATAGATCTGTGGTGCCTTTGGATAACTAGTCGGGAAAGTGGCATCATCCAGATTGAGGGTTTGGCGAAGAATCTCTGGATTGATGACCACTTTTTGGCTATGGACAAACGATTGAAGAGACTCTGTGTCATTCTCCTCAGAGACAAGAGTGACGTTTGTCCAGAATTGGCTAAGGGATTCGGCATATATGGTGGGGTTTAACAGAAAAGCTGTTTGGTAAGGTGACTGGACCATTAAATCAATGGCGTTGTGAAACTTGGTCCAGTATGGCGATTTGGTAAGGTGAGCGACACAGTTGTGTCGTGGTTTTAGTTGCATGGTCGCCATGGATGAAGAGAGGGTACAGAGTTTTTGAACGTTAGGTTTGAGAGGAGAGGTGAGAAAAACTCTGGTGGGATAAGGTATTTATAGGGTAGGGTTATGAAACGACTGAAGGTTTTGGTGTTAGTCATCATTTGTTGAAACTACTGATGACGTGGCATTAACTTTCAGAGGTTTGAAATGACTGACCGTATTGGTGTGATCATCAGTTGTTATAAAACAACTGAAGACTTGGTTTTAACCGTCAGACGTTGAAACAACTGAAGTCTTTGATTTAGTCTTCAGTAGTTATAAAACTACTGAAGACAATTTTGACTTCAGGTGGTGAAACAACTGAGGACATGGTGTTTGTCATCAGTAGTTGTGAAACTACTGAAGACAGTGGTTTTGTCATCAGTTGTTGTAAACAGCTGAAGACTTGGTGTTAGTCTTCAGTAGTTGTAAACTACTGAAGACATAGCTTTGGCTTCAGTTGTTTAGAAACAGCAGTTGTAGAAACAACTGAAGAGAAATTACTCATCAGCTGTTTTCGTCAATTCATAGCTTTTCAGCTGTTTCAGTCTGACCTCCACACTTACTCATCAGACTTAAATCTGAGTTTCAGAGGTTTCATTGGTCATCAGTACTTATATATGACATGGTTACCAATGATCATCAGTATTTATTACTGAGATCATCAGTAGTTGTCACTTATTCTAGCTGCAGCATACCAAGCCTTAACACCAGGTTGTGGAAAGTTGAACTATCCAAAGGCTTAGTAAAAATGTCTGCAAGCTCATCAGCACTAGGAACAAATTTTGGATCAATCAGACCTTTTTCAAAACAATCTCTAATAAAATGGTGTCTGATTTCAATATGTTTAGTCCTAGAGTGCTGGACAGGATTCTTGACAATACAAAGAGCTGAAGAGCTGTCCATTAACAATGGAGTCTTAGTCTCAGTTATGCCATAATCCAATAATTGGTTTTGAAGCCATAATACCTGAGATGTACAACTTGCAGCAGCAATGTACTCGGCTTCAGCAGTTGATGTAGCAACTGAGGTTTGTTTCTTACTCTGCCAAGAAATCAAACAGTTGCCTAGGAATTGACATCCACCAGAAGTTGATTTCCTGGTCAACTTACACCCTGCATAGTCACTGTCAGAAAAAGCAACTAATTTACCAGAATGTCTAGTAGAATACCATAAACCTAGAGATGGAGTGCCTTGCAAATATCTAAAGATCCTCTTGACTGCAATCAAATGAGACTCCTTAGGTGCAGCCTGAAATCTAGCACAAACACATGTAGCAAACATAATATCTGGTCTAGAAGCTGTTAAGTACATCAAGGACCCAATCATACATCTGTAAAGTGTTTCATCAACCACTTTACCTTTCTGATCTGTATCCAGTTGTGTGGTGTTGCACATGGGAGTAGAACAAGGTTTACAATTTTGTAAATCAAATTTTTCCAAAAGATTTTTTGTATATTTGGACTGATGAATGAAAATTCCATCAGCCTTTTGTTTGATTTGCAAACCCAGAAAGAATTGTAATTCCCCCATTGCACTCATTTCAAACTTTTGTTGCATCAACTTTGTAAAGGCATCACACAACTGTGGATCAGAAGATGCAAAAATAATATCATCTACATAAATTTGAACAAGTAGATTATGCTGCCCTGCTTTCTTAATGAATAAAGTTTTATCTATGGAGCCTCTAGTAAAATTATTTTCAAGAAGAAAGTTTGATAATGTCTCATACCAGGCTCTAGGAGCTTGTTTCAACCCATAAAGAGCCTTATCAAGCTTATACACCCAATTAGGATGCTTTGTTGTCCTCAAAACCTGGTGGTTGACATACATAAACCTCTTCTTTAATTTTCCCATACAAAAAAGCACTTTTGACATCCATTTGAAAAACTTTAAGATTTTGATAAGCAGCATAAGCTAAAAACAATCGAATTGCTTCCAGTCTGGCTACAGGAGCAAAGGTTTCATCATAATCAATACCTTCTTCTTGTGCAAACCCCTGAACAACCAGTCTGGCCTTGTTCTTAACAATAAGCCCATTTTCATCAGTCTTATTCCTAAACACCCATTTAGTGCCTATTGCACACTTACCTGGAGGTAGAGGAACCAGTTCCCACACTTGTTGTTTCTTGAACTGAAGAAGCTCAAGCTGCATGGCATCAACCCATCCATTGTCCTTTAAAGCAATGTGATAATTCTTTGGCTCTTGCTGACTAATGAAGAGAGCATAGAAGCAGAAATTTGACAATTGACTTCTTGTTGATACTCCAGCAGTGATATCACCAATGATTTGAGACATAGGGTGATTCTTCAGATCTTGGTACACAATGAGATCAGTGCAAGTGTTTGTAGCAGGCTCAGCAGCAACAGATGGTGATGGTGAAGGATTTCCTTGAAACCAATCAGTAGATGGTAGTTCAAAGGAAGTTGAAGTTGTAGAAATCTCATCAGCATTTGTTGTGGATTGTGCTGCTGGAGCTACAGGAACATCAGGTCTAGCTGAATCAGGCAGTTGATCACTAAATCTGAAGAGGTGAGTACTACTATCATCATCATCAGCACCAGCAGTACCACCAGGTGGAGAACTGTTGACAGGAGCAACAGCAGGAGTTTGATGAGGAACATATTGTAGTATGTCCAAATCAAATATCTCCACAGGGTTTTGTGGAATCTTGTCCTTTGGAGATTCATTAAACTTAACATGTAGAGTCTCTTCAACCATCTTTGTTCTACAGTTGAAGACTCTGTATGCTTTGCAAGTTGATGAATAACCAACAAAGTATCCTGCATCCACCTTAGAATCAAATTTTTGGAGTTGATCCCGTGTGTTGAGAATGAAACAAGGACATCCAAAAGCTCTGAAGAATGAAATTAGAGGGGCCAAATGATGAAGAACTTCATATGGAGTTTTCATCAACCTCTTATTTACTAGAGCTCTATTTTGTACATAGCAAGCTGTATTGATAGCTTCAGCCCAAAAAGTCATTGGCAATCCAGAGTCAGCCAACATGGACCTTGCAGCTTCAATAAGGGTCCTGTTCTTTCTCTCCACTACTCCATTTTGTTCAGGAGTTCTTGGAATGCTAAAATGCCTCTTGATTCCCTTTGAGAGGTAGAACTCATCAAGTGTATTGTTTCTAAATTCTGTTCCATTATCACTTCTAATACACTTGACTGAGAGGGAATACTGCTTCTCAACATACAACACAAAGTTGATAATCTTCTGAGCTGCTTCATCCTTTGAATGCAAGAAGAAAGTCCATACAAATCTGGAGTAATCATCCACAATTACCAGACAGTATTTCTTCTTAGCCATACTCATCACTCTCACAGGACCAAAGAGATCCATGTGAAGAAGCTGTAAGCAGGCTGTGGACTTAGGTTCTTCTATGGAGGGAAATGAAACTTTGTGCTGTTTTCCTTTTAAACAAGCAGTGCAGTCATCTTCACATTTAAACTCCTTCATAGGCAATCCCCTTACTAAACCATGGTTTATCAGCTGATTTATGTTTTTGAGATTAACATGACCCAGCCTTCTATGCCATAGTGTAGATTCTTGAGGGGAAGCCTTGGAAAATAGGCAAGGATGGCCTTTGAGATCTATTTTCTTAGAAAGATCTAAGGCATACACTCTTCCTGTCCTGTTGGCCTTAAGGAGAGTGTGTTTATCCAACACCTTGTCAATCAAACTTAGAACTTTGGATGACAGAATCCGGCAGTTCTGACTTGTGAAAAGAGCAACATGGCCTTTGTCACACATTTGACTGACACTCAAGAGGTTGTACTTGAGATTTTCCACATGGTTAACATCATCAAACTTTATTTCCCCATTGGAAACAAAACCTTTGCCGATGATGTAACCCTTTGCATCATTGCCAAAAGATACAAATCCCTTCCTTCCTTGAGAGTAGTCATTAAGAAGTGATCTGTTTCCTGTCATATGCATGGATCCTCCACTGTCTACATACCAGATGCCTCTGTGGCATGTTGAAGAACCCTGCAGAACAAAGCAAATTAGTTAGATTTTGAGACCCAAACCTTTTTGGTTTTGGGCCTATTCACATCAACAGATGGTGGACTAACAAGTTTGCTGGAAATAACAGCCTGAGAGGAAGAAGATGGTGAAGAAGAGGAATCCTTTGGCTTGGACCTCCTTTTCTGTGGATTCAACATAGGAACATCTAATTGGTTGACTCTTCCCAATAGATGTTGAACCATCATAACCAGCTGTGTCTGATTTTGTGATAAAGCTTTCAGCTCTTCAGACACATTAGCACTGGAGTTTGATAAGTTCTTATGTTGCACCTTCTTTTTTTTTGAGCAATCTCAGCTGTTACCTGTTTAACCCCTTCCTTTTTGGGTTTCTTTTTGGACTTAAGGGTTACAGGATTTGATGTTGCTGGTACAAATGTGGCTTTAAACTCATTTTTCATTTTAACCATTTTCTCTTTAATTTCATCTTTATGTTTGAGTTTGGATCCTCTTTTGTACCAACAATCATCAGTAAGATGATTAGACAAACCACATACTTCACATGGTTTCTTTTTCATCTTATGTTGATCATCAACTAAAGAGGATGAAACTACTGAAGACTTGCTCTTCAGTACTTTGGAAGCATTATTTGCTTTCTTGGCTTCCTCTTTAGTAGTTTTCAAACTCTTTCTACTGACGGTTTTCTTCTTTTCAGTGCTGACAGTAGTTGGAGTTTGAACTTCAGGTGTTAAATCTTGCTCTCCAGTCCTTTCAGGACTTTCAGAAATAACTCCTGAGTTGACCAACTCTTTGATCATGTGAGTGTCAGCAATTGAACCATCAACATCAGCTGATAGGTTCTGAGAGGGCTTAGTGCTGACTTCAACTTTTGATGATGCTTTATCAAAAAGTGAATCACATGATGAGGTGGATTGGTTATTGCTTTCTCCATCAGATTTCACTTCTACTCTTGGAGCAAAATCTGTAGGAGGAGCAGTGTGATTATAACCAATGCCAAACTTCACATTGGAAGCTGATTGCTTACTAAGAAGCATTTCAAAACCTTTGCATGATTGTACCCATCGATCACACTCTACTTGGGTGACTGCAAGGGTTTCTTTGAGACTTCTCTGGTCTTCCAGAATAACCTCTAGCTTAGCCTTTTCATCATTTAATTGGCATTTAAGCTTATAAATCTCATCATTTTTACTATTAAGAGCAGACTCATACTCAGCTTGTCTTTTGGAAATTGTTTTCTCAAACTCAAGTTTTTCATTTATTAATGCTACATTTGCCTCTCTAATAGAGACAAAGGCAGCAATGCATGATTCAGAACATAACTTGGCTTTAGCCTCTGAAGATACCTGAGTTACCTGTGAAGATGATGCAGTTGAACAGGAACCCTCAGTTGACTCCAGAGCCATAAGTGCCAGATTCCCAAAAGGACTATCACCACCATGTTGATCAGCACTTGTGAACAGTTGTTCATGACCAGACATGTCATCTGGCAAGCTGCTCCAGTCAACAACTTCAGGGGTGAAGAAGCTATGTTGTTGAGGTTGAGGGGGTTGATGAGATGGTTGAGGTTCTGGAAGTGCATGAGGTTGTGGTACCATAGGAGCTTGAACTTGACTGGTTTGTGGCATGTAATAACACGGGTAAGGGTAAGGCATTTGACCCTGAGGAACAAAATATGCAGGAGATTGTAGTTGAGACTGATGACTAGAATTGACAGGATGTTGCCCTTTGTTTTGTTGACTATTGCTAGGGAAAGTCACAAAAGGTGCAGAGGAATTAGATCCAGATGATCTACATTCTCTAGCAAAGTGTCCAAGCCTTTGGCATTTGTGACACCTCAACTTACTCTTGTCAAAACCAACTTTGGTTTTGCCAGAGAGTCCTGGGAACTTTCTTCCAGTTCTTTTGTAGAACTTCTGAGATCTGATATTTATCAAGGCCATTTGGCTCAAAATATCCATCTCTTCTAAGTCATCATCAGCAATCCCCTTGAGATCATCCATGATGAAGCATAGATTGTCATTATTACACCCAGTAAATTGACTATCAACACTCACAAATGCTGAATCAGAAATGTTTGAAGAGAAATCAATATGCTCATCATACTGGCATTCAGATGAAGCATATTCTGACTCATGACTAACCAGAGCAGTGTTGCCTGGTACAAAGTCTTCAGTGAGCTTACCAGATGAAGACAGTTTTCTCTTTTGTTCTATCTCTCTCTCAAATGTGAGCAATTTCCCATGAAGTTGGGTGAGAGATAGTTTGTCCAAATTTGCACTGGAGCGTAGGACAATAGTATATGTATCCCATCTCTCAGGCAGTGATCTGAGAAATCTGTTATTCATCTGGATATTAGTATACTCATGTTTGACCATTTTCAATTCAGAGATCAAACAAGAGAACCGCTCAAACTGTTGAGTCAGTGTCTCACCCTTCCTATGAGAGAATGTCTCATATTGTTGAGCAAGGATCTCTCTATTATTTGCCAAGACCTCATCTGTTCCTCCAAATTGTTCTTTCAAGGCATTCCAGAGGTCATGGGCAGATTCATAATGCATTAGCCCAGAATAGATTTCATTGGGTAGTGCCATGGCCAGAATTCCATGGGCTTTTGCATCAATCTCAAACAATTTCTTATCCTCATCTGAGTATTGATCCTTCCTCTTCGGAACCATTTGATTGGTTTCCGGGTTATTCACCATAGGCTTGTGTGGACCATGTACCACTGATGTCCAACAACCTGAGCTGTTAACAGACAGGTGATGGAGCATACGTCGTTGCCATATGTTATACTCATTCCTAACCAGCATTGGAGGCTTGGTTGAGGAACCAGTATTGTGAGGATCATTGGAAGGAGTAGTCATTTTGGGTCCAAAAACAATTTTATTCAAGCTTTAAAAAAAATTTAGACACACCACAACAAACTCAATGAAAACCAAGAATAAATCTCAGGATGAATGATTAAAAGCACAGAAAATTCAATCTCTATAATAGTTTCTTGCAAAAATGCTAATTCGATCAAACTTGGATCTTGAAGAGAAGTTTCAATGATCAATTATTAGATCGATCAATGATTAACCAGCTCTGATACCATTTGTCAGGATCAGCGATCACAAGTTTGATGTATTAGAGAGTAATGCAGCGGAATGAAATCAAGAATTAGTCAAATTATAGCAAGAGTTTGTTATTTGTAAACAAATGCGAGAGAATATTTTTCTGTGATAAGGAATGTTTCAATAATGCCCAATATTATTGCTAAATCATTCACAGTTACAATAAGGTTGGCACTCCTTATATAGAGTGCAATCACTGCTGTAATCACGGGATGGTGATTACTAGCAGATCTAGTACAAAAATAACTAATACTTAACAAACCACTGAAATGTTCACAACTACTGAGAACATGTCAGAGTGCTAAGTATAAAACATAAAATAACTGAAAAGAAACTACTGAAACTACAACGACTGAAGAACAAGCTCTTCAGTCGTTTTACAAAACTACTGAAAAGAGAAAACATAAAACTACTGAAAGTAAACCATCACAACTACTGAAGAAGTCCTCTTCAGCTGTTATGACAACTTCTGATACTTTGTCTTCAGCACTTGTCTTCAGACTTTGTCTTCAGACTTTGTCTTCAGACTTTGTCTTCAGCACTTGTCTTCAGACTTTGTCTTCAGCACTTGTCTTCAGACTTTGTAATCAGTTGTTGTCTTCAGCTGTTGTGGACTTCAGTAGTTGTTGTGACGTCTGTGGGACTTAAAGGTTTTTCTGATCCGGCTCATTGGTTCTTTTGGTCCAACACGTTGGTGACCTAATAATAGTTAATAATGTTACATTATTGATAATTTAACTGATTATGTGATTATTGTATTATGCTTATTTGTTTGTGTGTTTTATATGTTAATTGGGAATTAATCGCGTAACGTGGAAACGTGTGTATTAATTCGTATGCTTGTGTTTTATAAAGATAAAATATATAATTGTTACCATGAGTTTATATGTTTATTATTGTAGTTAAAAACCATTTAAAAAGTGTTTAAAAGAGTGCCTTTTTATAAAATGCAAAACACAAGGGTTAAAGGGTAATTATGCAAAAGATTAACTAAACAAAACAACACTAAACCCTACCCCCCACCCAATCGGCCGTAACCTTCCCTCTCTTCCCCTCTCCCATTAGAATTCAGCCTAGAATCATCAAGAAAGCATTGGTTTGGATCGATTTCAAGGCATACAACTCGTGGGAATCATCAATTGCAAGTTAACTCGTGTTTAGAGGTTAGATTTTACATGTTTTGTGAGACTTTTCATAAGGGCCGAACCCTAGTTGCGAAATTGGTGTTCATGGAGTCGAATTTGATGTTGTTTGATGTTGTTAGTATGTTAGTTAGATTGAATACATGTTGTTTAACGTTGATTATGCATGAATTGTGTAGTTTTAGTGGATTAATCATGAACTTTGATTGGAAACAAACCCTAATTCGAAAATTGGTAGAATTATGGATGAATGATGATTGTTTGATGAATGTTTGATGATTAATAGGTTGTATGAATGCTAGGTTACATTGATTTTACAAGAAATTGGTGAATTGATGTTGGTGTTCATAGGTTACTAAGAATAGTAACTTTATTTTGTATGTAATGTTTAATTATTGATGAATTGATGTTATGGATGTGTTCATGGTGATGATTAGATGTTGGATTATTGTTGTGATCATTGGGAATTCAAGAACACATGTTATAGTTCATACATTACTAAAGATAGTAACTTTTTAGGATATGAATTGATGAGTTATGATGTTTGGATGTTGTTGATCATGCTTAGATGTTGATATGAACTTGAATTGGTATATTATTAATGAATTCATGAATGCAATGAATGTTTGATAGATTTTGGGATGTGCTTTCCCAAAAGGGAAACTTTATTTGTGGAAAATGTGAAAGATGATAGTTTGAACATGTTTGGGATATTAGGAACATGTTAGTATGTTCATGGATGAATTCTAATGTGTTGGAACATATTAATATAGTTGTATGAGATGTTTGGATAATCATGGGTGGTGTTAGGACCTTGATGATCATGTATGATATTGATGTTGATTAGTAGTTAAGACATCATGCTTGGGACTGGAAATTGATTGTTGTGATGTATGTTGAATGTATGAAAATGGTTAGTGAATGTGAATGTGATCATCATACACGCGTGCGAATCTGAGGCCCCTACTTAATAGGATTGGCAGGGTTTAGGGTGTGAAGTCGTGAGTGGCTTCACATGGCATGTGGTGCGTGATTTGATCTTGGTGTAACATGTTAATTATGTTTTCAACTAGTGGACACGTTAATGTTCTAGATTCGCATGACTTGTATGATACTTGGTTGTATGATGATCTAAGTGATACACCTGGATAATGTAGCATACATATGAACCATTTGAATGTTAAACTTGTATGATATTGTGTATGATTGCTTAAATGGTTTACAACACATAAAGTCACCAACGGGTCAAACGGGTCAACTGAGTCAAATGTATTATTTTCTGAAACCTTGAGTCTTTGGTTGTAGTGTACTTAGGGTTTCACATGTTCTCTGTTGCACGTACTCATATACTTATATGATCTAGGTAACCTCTGAGGGTTGTCTGTCCACTCTGTTAGTCAAGTCAAACTCTAAGTATCTATATGCGTATCAGGTGAGTTCATGCCCCACTCTTTACTTAATCTCTTTTGGGGGAGATAGCATACCGGTAAACTACAAACGCTTTATATATATTTTAGTTGTGCATAATATTAATATAGTGTTGTTTATCATGGGAAAGTCCTCACACTTTCGAATTGTTAATATTGAATAGCGGGGAAACTTGGGTAGTACTACTGGGTCTGACGAGCCCCACCTGTGTGACTCGAGGTCAATCGGGTGCAATTTGTCCTATTGAACATTGTCACGACCTGTTGAGTCATGACAGGAGGCAACAACGTAACACAATCAGCTTCAATTGCGAAATCACTATGCATTAATATTTATTGTTAATGGACTAGCTATCTGTTACAATGCACTACTTGTATATCTCTATTATTAAACTGTTTATGTTTGAATATCAACTCTTGAACTCACCAACCATTGTGTTGACATTTTAGTATGCTATTCTCAGGTCATTAGCTTTCTTTCCTTTAGGAGCACTCCATGGTTCACTTGCATACTAAGACTCGGTCTTCGAGACATTTTTATCATTTAATGGTTAATGTTTACTCTTTTGGGTTGGTGCTTGTTTTGCCATAGTATACACTTTTATTTCTTTGGGTTGTTTTACAAAACGCTTCCGCACAATTTAAAGTTTGTACTTTGGTTGATTTATTATTAATCATGGCATATAGAGTCGTTCTGAGTAACTATTGACTGTGATCCTGGTTTGTTCACACGCCTCGCGGTAAAACTCCGCACGTGGATTTTGAGGGTGTGACAAGCTGGACACTAACGACTAAAAAAATACTACATTTCTAGAAGTAAGGTATCTAAGATAAAATACTATCTAAGATTTGGTAGTCATGACATGTCCATGACTTACCTTTTGTCACCAACTAAAGTTGGTAACTGTACTAACTAATAAGTGATGCACAGTGGAACAAAGTATAGTCAACTACATGGGCGTGGGAAAGCACCATGCAGTATCTCAGAGGTTGCAGCGGTGTGTCAGAGGGACCATACTTATGTCCACTGGTTCATAATAGGTTCTTCCAAATGTTAAATGGCTTCGGAAGAGGCTACTTTTTCTGAAGCTTGAGTTGATCTTCAGGGCTTCATACTTTGGAAGTTAATGTCTTGAATTCTTCTAAGTGTTGAACTTCAGAAGAGGGAAGACTTTGTCTTCGGAAGTTAGACTTCCTCTTCGTAAGCTCTTTCAGACTTAACCTTCGGAAGCTCTGCTTTTGCCTTCGGAAGTTCTTTATTAGTTGCATTAAAATTGTCTATGGTTCTGGTTGCACCAGCCTTGCTTGATCCAATAGTTGTGTTTTTGACGTAATCTTTCATTGTATTATGAGCTGGAGGCACTAGTTTAATTTATGTGTGACATCCGGTAATTTTCCGTTATCAAACTCCGTTAGTTCCATTAAGTCTTGCATACACGTGTCGTGAGCACACACTAGTTGTCATTGAACGTTGGTGACTTATGATAAACAATAATAATCTAATTAATAATGTTCATTATTAGTTCATGGTTATGTGGTTTATGGATTTTAAATATTATTTATGAATTTTACTTGATAACGTGACTACGTGTAATATATATACTTCATGTGTTTTATGATTAGTTGAAAATTGTGAATCCAAGGATCGTCAACAGGAATTATCAGTGTCAATCGATGTCAAGTCAACGTTTGCGGAATTAACGTTGATTTGGTTTAATTGTGTTAAACAACTTTAAATATCAATAAAAGATCAAGA
The DNA here is from genome assembly GCA_025215565.1 of Flaveria ramosissima. NCBI lineage: Eukaryota > Viridiplantae > Streptophyta > Magnoliopsida > Asterales > Asteraceae > Flaveria > Flaveria ramosissima. The sequence continues at coordinate 28,388,881 of CM046034.1, forward strand.
ACACACGTAACAAAACACAATTAATGATTAATCAGTATTTTATTATAATGTGTTAATGATTACAAAAGTATTAAATGAATGATATCAAAGAATGCTATGATGTTATGGCTGCTAAGGTTTGATTGAAAGACTTTGGTGATTGTTGTATTGCTATTGCTGTTCTCAATCAATCAATCGTCTAACTCAATCGTATTTGAATCGAAACCTAGGATCCATATATATAGACAGAGGTGTTTCAGTTATAGGAAACACCGGATCTCTTGGGATTTGATTTGTTTCAGTTAAGGAATCATCGGATTTCTCGGGATTCGCATAACCGCCTTGTTGACTTGTTGACTTGTTGACTTGTACCACTTGTATAATACAAGTGTTAGGACTCCGCATGAATATTGTCTTCAGTAGGAATTTGTTCTTCCGTAGATGTTGTGTTCTTCCGAAGGAGTCTAGTTCTTCCGAAGGTAACTTGTTCTTCCGAAGGTAACTTGTTCTTCCGAAGGTAATTTCTGGTTGTTCATCCGCAGAAGATCTTTGGATGTAGAATTACTTGTAAGAAATATATCTACGGAAGAACAAAATGTTCATCCGTAGATGTTTCTTACACTTGGTCAATTTCATAAATTGACCAATTATAATGTTTGTTCCTGCAACCAAACATAAACCAACACATATATACATGGGTTAACCTATATATTTAATGCATACACAATAATGAAATACAAAAATTCATTACAGATATTAATTCAAGTACTAAGCCTATACATAATGACTAGATTTACTGATTCTAGACCTAACAATACTCCCCCTTAGGATTAGATACTTGCAATCAGTTCTTCAAAACTGAAAGTTCCTTGACTCTGGCAATAATTTTGTTGTAGAAGTAAGAAACAGCAGTCTTCTGATCATCATACTTGTAGTTGATCTCCATCTTGATGAACTTCTTCAGAGTCTCAAAACTGATTTCCAAAACATCTTCCTCTGTAGTGAGTGTGTCTAACACCTTGTTGTTATTCACCACTTCTAGCTCATCTTGCTCTGAGATTCTGAGTTCTGTTACTTCATCAAAAGTAGTTCCCTTCAGCAGTCCAGCATTGAATCTTCTTCTTTTGTATGCTTTGGCATGTAGTTTGTCAATTACTTGGATCACATGGACATGCAGGAACAGATCATTTTGTGCTTTTTCATCTGTTAGCTTAGGAAAGAAGTTGTCATTTAGATATGAAGTGTAGCTGGGATGGAGTAGTTTGATTTCAACAGGATCAAATATCCTGATCTTGTCAGCTTTCTTGTTCTCAGCATTTCTTAGTAGGACTAACTCCTTTGTCTTCTCAACATAACCCCATTCAGTGATTGGGTATGTGAATTGAGTCCCTTCAATGCATTTGAGTGCTGCTTTGTTTCTGTTGTTGTAGCCAACCCACTTCAAGAATTCATCATCTACATGTTCTGAGGCATTGGACTTGTATCTTTTGAGCCCTTTGATTCTCTTCTGATGTTCTATATGTTCTCTTTTCGCTTCTATCAGCACATCATCTTTAAATTTTGTCTTCAACTTTCCCACTAGAGTTGAAAAATCTCTTCCTCTAGGATGAATTGGATAATTGCTGATGATTAGACTTTGAAGATCTTTGATGTCATTCTCTGGCAGACTCACCACTGAGAGTACATCATGGAAGTATTCAACTCTTCCAGATGTTCTTTTAATAATAGCACAATCCCAGTCTGGATCATATTTCCAGGCCATGATCCTGTTTTCTTCCACAGAACTGGGAGTTGTGAGGTGGTCTATCAGTTGAATCAGAGTGGACTTCTGCTCAGTTATCTCTCTTACTGTAGTCCCAAGTGGCCATACTTTGCCAGGTATTACTTCTCTTGGCTCTCTGATCAATTTCTCCTTTCCTTTGTGTTGATCTTTAGGTTCAACTGTTATAGGTTCAGTAGGAAATTTGCTTTGTTCCTCATAAGATGCATGTGGAGCTTCAGTTCTGAATCCTTACTCCAGTATCCAGCTCAACTCTCATAACATGCTCTATCATCCTTCTAAGTTCCCCTACTGATCTTCCTTTAAGCTCATGAGGTTTGTAATTATGGCCTTGTAACCAGCAAGTCATGTTGTATTTGCTCAGCTTGGCTGTGTCACAATGTCCCAACTCCTTCTTTGTTTTCTGAATGGATTGAAAGGTGCTGAAGGCTTCATAATCACAATTTGGAATCATAAAGCATGCAAGCTCAAATTCTTTTAACAGATTCTTCATCTCAGTCATGTTTAGTCTCTCAACCATGTCATAAGGGAAACCATGGTTTATAAGTGTCATGAACATGGTTGATTCAGGCCTCTCTTCTAATATGTCTCTTGTAGTCAGAAGATCATCAGCCTTTGAGACTTCTTGTTCTGGTGGAGAGTCTTCTTTGATTAGTTCTTCCCACTCTTCATCACTTTCATCCTCTTGCTGAGAGATAGGCTTCACAGTAGATAAATCTACTGAAGGTGTGTGTTCATGGGAGGTCAGCTTTTGTTTCTTGGAGGCACTTTCATCAATTGTTATCTTCTTCTCAGCAGTACCAATATACTTTCTTTTTCTTGAGTACAGGATCATCTCTTTTGATGCCTCAGGAGATTGTTTTGTTTGTGCAGTTGAAGCTTTAGCATTAGATTCCAATATACTAATCTTCAATTTTAGCTGCTCAATCTCTTCTTCTTTTCTCTTTATCACATTTGACTGAGTAGTCATAGTGCTAGATGCTTGTTCAAACTTCATCATAAACTTTTCCTTTTCTATCTTTTCAGATTCTACTGACTCTTTAAGCTCAGCTTCCTATCCAGTAGAGCATCAATGACTTCTTTTTCACTTTGAGCATCTTCTCTCAGTCTTTTTATTCTTGCTTGTTGTCTCATCAACTCTTCATCCTTTTCTTTGATCATTCCCTTCAGTTCTTGTATTCTTTCCTTTCTTTTGTTGGATTTGAGTACCAGCTTGTTGTACTCAGCAACTAGATAGCTCTTGCTGACAGGGATATCATTATCACTTACATCATCTTCATTGTAAGCAATAACATCAACATGGTCTGCTCCTGCATCTACTTCCTGATGCTGAGAATCAATCTCATCATCTTTAACTTCCTCTTGATCAACACTTGCTGAGCTTGACCTTGGTTCAGTGGCTTGATCTACATGTTCTTGATGAGTTTGTTGTTGTTGATGATCAGTCACTTGTTCAGTATCATTTGAATGCACAGGGGATTCAGTTTTGGATAATGACAGTTTAACTGTACTTGCTTGTGAGACTAATTCTGTCTCCCCAGTGTAGATACTCTCAGTAGCTGAATTTGTAGGATTTGGAGGTTGTTGGTAAATTTGCATCTGAAGCTGATTTGGTGATTGGGGTTGAATGGGAGATATTGGTTCAGTATTTTGGCTGGCTGGTGATTGTGGTTGGGGTGTTTGTTGTTGATTTGGTGATTGATGGAGGATAGGTGAAATTGGTTCTGTGTTTTGGCTAGCTGGAGATTGTGGTTGGAGTGTTTGTTGTTGTTGTGGTGATTGTTGGAGGATTGGTTCTGTATTTTTGCTGGGAGGAGATTGTTGATGTATGAGTGATGTATCTGGTGAGTGAGTTTCTTGACAGAGTTGGTTGCAGAGTTCTCTTGATCAATTTCCCGCACAAGCTCTTGAGGTATGTCTGCATTAGCATCAATCACATGAGCAAACATGTCTATGTCACCTCCTTCATATTTCCCAAAGATTTTGTTCAGCACAGATCTGTCAAGGTGTGCTTGAATAAACACACCACCCTCCACAGATGTTCCAGGCAAGTCTGCATTAATGATAAGTTGAATTAACCTTGGAAACATGTACATCTTATCAGCCTTCTGTACTCTAATGTGATCACACAAACAATTGAAGATGTACTTTGAGTAATTGTATGTCCTTCACTCAAAGATACCAATGATTCCAAATGATATATGCCTTGAAAATCTGTCAAGCCCAGATTTTCTGTTTGAGATACACTTCAGATAAGTGTGACACAAAAAGCTGTATGGCTTACAGAGTCTTCCCTTCTTAATTTCTCCCTTTTCAAAGTCTCCATCATACCCCATTAAGAGAAAAACCTTTTCTATGTATTCATTTTCAAATACATCAGGGTGTCCGGCTTCAACATCTCCTAGTTCAAGAACCCTTCTTATTGTTTATTCATCAATTCTCAGCCTTCGATTCTTAACTTCAGCAATAATGCCTTCACCATCTTCTTCTACGTATGCAGAATTCCAGAAATCACTGATATGAGCTCGATAAATCACCGGCTCTGCTGATAGGGCATAGAATATCCTCGATCTTCTCAGATATCTCATAATTTCTTGACATCCTTCTGACACAGGATCGTCAGGGTTTAAGAAGGCACACACATTGTGTTCTTTTGCGAATTGATGATCCATCTGTTCATAAGAAAGGACTTCATTAAAATCACATTATTGATATGAGAATACGAACAGTTGTTAGATAAAACAAGAATCGAATGGTTCATTCTTGAAGATTACGACATGTTTTACCTTAATAAACGCTGATTAAGAACACAAATATATGTTTGCTTAAGGTTTTGATTTGGTAAATTTTGAATGCTGAGGAAGTGGGAAAAATTTTGTTAAGTGAGATTTCAACAGGTCTGAAAAAGTGAGCTGAAAAAGCGAATAATGAATTTGACAAGTCAAACCTCATTATTTATACCCTCAGACACATTAATTTTCTCTGTTTTATTAAGTGGGACCCTCAGTGTATTCTTCCGTAGAAGTAATTTCTCATTAATTAAGTGGGATCCTCAATGTACTCTTCCGTAGAACATCTACGGATCAACAACATCTGCTGATGATGTGAAATTGTAACATCAAATTACTTATTGATCTTTATTCATCCGTAGTTTGCCAATCTACGGATAAACATTTAAGATTGATTTCCACATTGTAGTTTCTGCTGATGCTTAAAGTAGTGCAATGCAAAGAAATATTGTTGTATGTATGGCCCAACTCCATTGGTTAGAACCATTTATTGCTTTAGGACCTTGTTGGCTTCGTATACATGACAATTTAGTACAAGAAAATTTAAAATTATGATTTTTACTAAAATTTTCATGTATCCAACAGCTAAGATGATGCTCAGATTCCAATTTCTTCAGATTGATAATGATATAGACATTGTTGCTGCTGATTGAGGTACTTTTTCATGTATTCTACTCCCCCTAAATTTGTGATTAATGGTGAACTTAAGCATTTATCATAAATTTCATTAAGAGGAATAACATGAATTTTAACTGTATGATAATGATCAGATAAACATAAGATGGGATCATACTATAATTCTAAGCCTCTTCCTGATGAGTTATTTTGTTGATTTGATACTTGAACAAGTTCTGATTGCAAGTATATTGTCCACATAAATCCATACAAGAGCTCATGTATCAACTAGGCATGCTGTTTATCATGTTTTCATATTGATTTGGAAATAACTGTTATGGGCTTCACATTCAATTCACAAAGGTTTTGTCCTCCCTTTGCAAGTCAAATCATAACTTTTTCACAATTAAGACTATGTACTTTAAGTTATAATATCTATCTTGAGATGTATTTGGCATCTCATTGATGCACTGTTGTAAAAGCTCAAGATAATATACAGTTGATCACATAGGATTCTTTTGAGAGCCTTAGATATGATCATCATCAGGTCACCAGGTCTTTACTCACGTAAAACAGAGGTGCCTTTAACCCCGGTCTTTGTTCACACAAAACAGAGGGATGATGAGGATCATGATCTTTTCACCTTTTGCAACTGATATTCAGTAAGGTGATCATACACCCAGGTCTTTGTTCACACAAAACAGAGGGAGTATGATTTGCAAAGATAGATAGTATAAAGTATTTTACATAGTGTGTTTATGTTGGAGCATATATTGTCATATATAGTGTGTCCGTCGCTTGTCGAATAGTCTAGGCTTAATGTAATACACCTGATATGTTGTAAACACATGAAACTGGGTCATTCGTAGGAGCATATGCGAATGAGACTCAGTCGTGCGACTGAGCCTTGCTAATAGGCCAGTCGTGCGACTGAGAGATGCGATTGGCCATTCGTAAGACTGAACCATAAGTATGGTCCAGTCGCACGATTGAACCATACGCATGGTCCAGTCGTACGATTGAACCATACGCATGGTCCAATCGCACGAATGGGCCAGGTCGCATCTAATATGGGCCGAGGCCTATATATACCAGTTTCAATGTGTAGAGAGATCAAGGGTTTGGGGAGGGAGTCTGCCCGGGGCCTAGGGCTGCCGGATAAGAGGGGAGATCATGCTCGATCTCCCCTTGCCATGAGTCTTGATTCGTATGTTGTAACGAGCTTGTAATCGTTAGGTTTTATCAATGAAACCATTATATTATAGTTCGTGTTATTGATTGTCTCTTGGTTTTTGCTGTTGTTTATCCTTCTGTCAAGAACATGCTCAGATGTTTACCGATCCAGTGACTTAACAATTGGTATCAGAGCCGGTTACTGCTGAAATGATCTAACAATCATTCTAGCAACCCGAGCTCTTGATTTCTGGATCAAATTTCAGATCTTGACGTTAAACCTACTTCGTGTTCTTTGTTTTTTGCTCAGAGTTGGTAACGTGTGTTGTGTTTATGTTAAAATCGAACTTGAATCCACGTTCCTATCACCCTTGCGAATCTGATGATGCCTATCTTGTTTCGGTTCATGTAAAATTCGTCAGATTAGGGTTTTGGGCAGCCCTGGCGGCTGCAGATCTGAAAATCTGCGTGCAGACCCGTTCATGCGACTGGGCCATGCGAATGGACCATTCGTACGACTGAGCCATGCGAATGGAGCATTCGTACGACTGGACCATCCGAATGGACCATTCGTACGAATGGACCAGTCGTATGTTCAGTCGTGCGACTGGACCAGTCGTATGTTCAATCGCACGAACGGACCATCCGCATTGACTCATCCGCATTTGTTCCAGACTAAAAAAAAAAAAAAAGAGTCCGGAACAGCTTCTTGCGCCGATTTGAGGATGAGCAAAGCATATTCACCCTGAGGTTCTTTTGTCAAATGAGTTCGATGTATACCCCATTATTCGTCGGACTTCCAGAATAGGTGAATGAAAGTTGGAACACGAAAGAGAGAAGAGAAGATGTCAGCAGTCGGTGCTGGTTTTGTGGGGTAGTCAGGAGCATCTGACTATTTATGGGTCAATCAAGTTATATTTATCCGCACAGAGAGGATTCTCATTCTTAGGGGGAATCCATGTATAGAGAAATTGAAGACGCAGTCAGAAAGTGATGATGTGAGCAGGTTTCTGATGATGAATCTACATGCATGCTGATTTGTTTGATATTGTCAGCTGTGGATTGGAACCTTCAACCTTTTGCCCAATACACCGTATGAAGACGCCAAGAGAGCACAACGTTTATATATTGGGATATGCTGAATGTGAGGGGGAATTTCTGCAGGTGTTAATGTTAATTAGGTTAGCCTGTGTGAAGATTGAAGCAATGGAAAAATGTTCATGTCATTATCTGGAAAAATCAGTCATATGGGGAATCTTGCTGCTATGATGGTGTTCTGCAAAGTAAACAAAAGCTATTGTGCCTAAATTCATTTTCAGGGATACTGTAGCAACCTGACCGAGCGGCAACGTTGGCTAATACGGTTTTCGTTTGATTCTATTGACAACCAGAGCAAAGATTGACAGAAGATTGTAAGAGGTGTTATCTACTATTCGCAAGCAACGTCCAAGGGGGAATTTGTTGGAGCATATATTGTCATGTATAGTGTGTCCGTCGCTTGTCGAATAGTCTAGGCTTAATGTAATACACCTGATATGTTGTAAACACATGAAACTGGGTCATTCGTAGGAGCATATGCGAATGAGACTCAGTCGTGCGACTGAGCCTTGCTAATGGGCCAGTCGTGCGACTGAGAGATGCGATTAGCCATTCGTAAGAGTGAACCAAAAGTATGGTCCAGTCGCACGATTGAACCATACGCATGGTCCAGTCATACGATTGAACCATACGCATGGTCCAATCGCACGAATAGGCCCAGTCGCATCTAATATGGGCCGAGGCCTATATATACCAGTTTCAATGTGTAGAGAGATCAAGGGTTTGGGGAGGGAGTCTGCCCGGGGCCTAGGGCTGCCGGATGAGAGGGGAGATCATGCTCGATCTCCCTTTGCCAAGAGTCTTGATTCTTATGTTGTAACGAGCTTGTACTCATTAGGTTTTATCAATGAAACCATTATATTATAGTTCGTGTTATTGATTGTCTCTTGGTTTTTGCTGTTGTTTATCCTTCCGTCAAGAACATGCTCAGATGTTTACCGATCCAGTGACTTCACAGTTTAGATGAATGATTTGATCACATTAGGATAAGACTCACTTTGTTTTCTCAAAATGAAGTTTCCCACAAACAATCATTTTAGTATTATGTTTTGCATGCACTCAGGTTTGTTTCCACTCAAGATGAACCTACTCACATATCAATAAACTTGCTGAGATTTATTGTTATTTATTTATTCAGGAATAGGCAAAGCTATAGTGTACTATCATTTCCCATTCATATGTCATGCTGATGCATCATTACACACAGCATTTTGTTTGTTTAAATTTGATTAATCTAAGTTAATCATGCCTAGAGACTCAATCAGAAAATTAAATCTGACTGAATCAAAGGCTTTAGTGAATAAATCAGCAAGCTGATTTGATGTATCCACTTTGACTAACTTAATCAATCCCTTTTCTGAGCAATCTCTCAGAAAATGATATCTTATTTCAATATGTTTTGTTTTACTATGTTGCACAGGATTAGCAGTGATAAACATAGCAGCACAATTGTCTATATAGATTGAAGTTTGAAGAAAGTTGTAACCATAGTCAAGCAATTGGTTTTGCAACCAAAGAACTTGAGAACAACGAGCTGAAGCAGCAATGTACTCAGCCTCAGCTGTGGATATAGAAACATTGGTTTGTTTCTTGCACTGCCATGACACTAGCCTTGGTCTAATGAATTGACATCCACCGGTTGTTGATTTTCTGTTGCTATTACATCCACCATAGTCACTGTCTGAGTATGAGTAGAGTGTAAAGTCCCCACCCTTGGGATACCACAGACCAAGTCCTGGTTTTCCCTTGAGGTATCTGAAAATTCTTTTTACAACATTGAGATGTGACTCCTTTGGATCAGATTGGTACCTAGCACATACACATACAGCAAACATAATATCAGGTCTACTGGCAGTTAAATACATAAGTGAACCTATCATAGATCTATATAATTTTTGGTCAATAGATTTTCCAGAGGGATCAGGAGCAATCTTATCAATTGTTGATGCTGGTGTTTTGCATGAGGATACTTCAGCAAGATTGTATTTCTTCAGAATTTGATGTATGTATTTTTCCTGATTGATGAATATTCCATCTGCTTTTTGATGAACTTGAAGACCAAGAAAGAAGGTTAATTCACCCATTGAGCTCATCTGAAATTCAGATTTCATCAGCTCTTCAAAATTCACACACAATCTCTTATTAGTTGATCCAAATATAATGTCATTGACATATACTTGAACTACTAAGAGATCTTGATGTTCTTGTTTGAGAAAAAGTGTCTGATCAATAGTTCCTCTTTTGTAGCCATGCTTGAGTAAGAAAGATGATAGTGTTTAATACCATTTTCTTGGTGCTTGATGAAGACCATACAAGGCTTTATCTAGTTTGTATACCCTGTGAGGATAATGAGGATCTTCAAATCCGGGGGGTTGTGACACATAAACTTCCTCATCAATTTTCCCATATAAGAATGCACACTTGACATCCATCTGATACACAGTAAACTTCTTATATGATGCATATGCCAAAAACACTCTTATTGCCTCAATTCTTGCAACTGGTGCAAAAACTTCATCATAGTCTATGCCTTCTTCTTGAGTGTATCCTCGTGCAATCAACCTTGCTTTGTTTCGGACAATAATCCCTCTATCATCCAGTTTGTTTTTGTATAGCCATCTAGTTCCAATAGGATGTTAACCTTCAGGCAAATCAACAAGAGACCACACTTTTTGCTTTCTGAACTGTTGAAGCTCTTCTTGCATAGCTTCAATCCAGCTATTGTCTTTTAAAGCAGCTGTAATGTTTGGAGGCACCACTTGAGAAAGAAAACAGTTGAAGAGACAAAGGTTGGCTGTACCACTTTGGCTCCTTGTAGTTCTCTTTTCAGGATTTCCAATGATGTTCTCAAGTGGATGAGTCTTATAAATTCTCATTGAGGGAGTTGATTCAACTGGAATAGATGATTCCAGGTTAGTCATTTCCATTGCCTCTGACTGATTCATCTCAAGTTGAGAATTCAAGAAATAATCAAATTGAGAGTCTGTTGATTGGGATACAGAAGTATCTACAGTTGTGTTTTGCTCTTCTGCAGGAACTTCTTCGGAAGCATTTTGCTCTTTCGTAGCACCTTCTCCAGATGCATTTTGATTTTCCGTAGGAACTTCTTTGGAAGCATTTTGCTCTTTCGTAGGAGCTACTCCGGATGCATTTTGGTCTACCATAGGAACTTCGGATGCATTCTGGTCTTCCGTAGGAACTTCTTCGGATGCATTCTGGTCTTCCGTAGGAACTTCTTCGGATGCATTCTGGTCTTCCGAAGGAACTTCTCCGGATGTAGTCTGGTCTTCCAAAGGAACTTCTCCGGATGCAGTCTGGTCTTCCGAAGGAACTTCTCCGGATGCATTTTGTTCAATTCCACATGTAATATCTGCTTCTACTGAAGTGTTTTCATCTGAAGATGGATGTATCCTTGGAGGATCAGCAGATAAGGTTACTTCAGTCATAATAGGTGGAACAAATGGATAGCATACTTCATCAGATCCTGCATTGGTCAAATGATCATAGTTAAATGATTTAGATAAAGCATCTATGTCAAATAACCATGATGAACCTTTAACTGACTTAGTAAATACATTTTCATCAAAAGATACATTAGGAGTCTCTTCCACAATGTTATGTTGTGGAATATACCCTTTACATGATTTTGATGGTGAAGAGTATCCAACAAAGAAACCATCATATGCTTTTTCTGAAAATTTTCCTAATGACTCTTTTATGTCCAAAACAGTTACTTGACATCCAAATACTCTTAGATATCCTATGTATGGTTTTCTTTTAAATAGGAGCTCATAAGGAGTTTTGTTATGTTCTTTGACAATTAATGTTCTGTTTCGAACATTGCATGCAGTATTCACAGCCTCAGCCCAAAAGGTGATAGGTAGTTGTGAATTAGCTAGCATTGTTCTTGCTGCTTCAATGAGAGTTCTGTTTCTTCTTTCAGCAACTCCATTTTGTTGTGGAGTCCTTGGTGCATTTAATTGTCTTGCAATACCTTTGCTCCTGCAAAAGGAATCCAGTTCAAAATTGACAAATTCAGTACCATTATCACTCCTAAAAATTTTAACTTTTGTATCAAGTTGATTCTCAATCTTGATTACAAAGTCCATTAATGTTTCTGATGTTTCACTCTTTTGTTTTAAGAAAAAGACCCATGTAAATCTTGTGAAATCATCAACTATCACCAAACAATATTGCCTTTTTCCAATGCTCATTACATTGGTGGGACCAAAAAGATCCATGTGAAGCAATTTGAATGGTGTAGTATTAGTATTGATGGTTTTGGATTTATGTGACATTTTGTGTTGTTTTCTTTTGTAACAAGAAGAACAGTGAGTTGAGCAATGAAACTCTTTATTTGGCAATCCAATGACCAGGTCATTTTTCACCAATTTATTCATGTTCTTCATGTTAGAATGGACAAGCCTTCTATGCCATAATTGAGACAAATCTTCTGAGAGTTTAGATATAAGGCAAGTTTCATGTTTTGTGAGAGAAGTGTTGTTCATATCCAAAACATAAGTGTTTCCTTTTCTTGCTGCTTTGAGGAGAATCCAATCTTCTGGGACAATAAATCCTGGCTTAAGAATGTAACAGTTAGTGTCATCAAACAATGTAGTGTAGTTTTGATCAAAAATTTGAGATACACTAAGTAAATTATACTGTAAATTTTTACAGTAATTTACTTTATGAAATTTAAGTACACCATTGGTTATCATTCCTTCACCAACAATTTTACCTCCCATTTTATCCCCACCAAATGCCACATAAGAAGCATTTTTATGTTTGAAATCATGGAGAAGAGAACAGTTTCCTGTCATATGCCTGGAACAACCACTGTCAACATACCACTTGTTGTCAGCTCTCCAATATTGTTCCTGCAATCAGAAAAGAAAATCAGTTAGAAGTGACAACCCAAGTCTTATTGATCTTGGGTTTGTCAACAGGATCTAAAACAGTTACTCTTTCATGAACAGTTTTTGAAGTTTCAGTTTCAGATTTGATTGATTCATTCTGATTTGATTTAGATGAGGATGATTCTGCTGAATGGGATGTTGATGAAGTAGATTCATGATTCATATTTTATGCTTTACTCAGATCAACTTCATTTGTTTGAGTCTTTTGTTTTGATAATGAACCTTTAAATGTCTCACTATCTTTTGTTTTTGAAAGAGGTATATGAATGCCTTTTTCAAATTTATCAAAGAATGAATCATCATCCTTTGATTCCTTGTCTGACAAATCTACTCTTTTATGGGGTGTTTTTGACTGCTGGAAAGATGGTCTTTTCCTCAGTATATGAACACTTGATGATGTTTTGTCCTTTGATTTTGACTTTGATTTTTGTTCATACTTCTTCAGTTTTGAACCCTTTGCCGAATCCGTAGATTGAGAATCTGATTCAGACTTATCTGATTCTTTCTTCTTTGAGCCGTTTGTCTTGTTCTTTTTGTTGAAATAACATTCCTGTGTGGAATGATTATTTTTGTTGTAGATAGAATAATGTTTGTTGAAGTAGCAATCAACAGTCATATAATTGATCATATTGCAAATAAAGCAGTAGCTGCTGAAGTAACAGTCTTCAGTATTGTGATTTTTCATGTCACACCATTTGTAATACTTTTCTTCTGATTCTTTCTCAGAATCATTCTTTTTGTTTGCTGATTTTTGTTGTAGTTCTTTCTTCTTCAGCTTTGGATGTGCTTCACCTTTTTCCACTTTGTGCACATTTTGATTGTTTGTTGCTGAATTCCTCTTCCGTAGATCAGCAGCTGAAGTTTTCTTGTTCAGTTGATGATCTGCTGATGCCTTTTTCTTTCCTTTTTCTTTGAATTTTCCTTTTTCTTCAGTGATGACAGATTCATGAGTCAATTTCTTGGAAGAGTCTTGCATACTTAGTTCTTGAAGACCTTCATTCAATTGAGCTATCCTCTTGCAGATGGTCTTCAGCATGTTTCTTTGTTTAGGAGGATATGGCAACTTTGTTTCTTCAAGCACTTTTGGGATATGAGTTTTCAGATGAACATTCTTACCAGTGCTTGTTCGATCAACATCATGTTCATCAGAATCATCCAAGTCATCACACTTATCATAATCAAATTCTGAATCATTTTGATCTAATGATTCTGATTCAGAAGATTCAGTTTCACTCACCTCAGCTTCATTATTAATTTTAGTTTGAGTTGAATCTTTTTCAAACTTAGTGCCATGCACAAAATGATTTGATAGAGTGTTGGACATTGTTGTAGGTAAAGATGTGTAATTATCATTTATAGGTGGTGCAACCGCATTATAACCCAACCCAGACCTTTTCTTTGATTTAATATGAGAATTTAGTAATTTCTCATATTGCTGAGATGATAATTGAAACTTCTGAAGTTTCACTTCAGTTGATGCATGATCAGCCATGGATTTTGTTAAGGAAGTGGTCAGATGCTCAACTTGGTCTTTTAGGCTATAATTTTCAGAAACAAATTTTTCTAAATCCTTTTGCAAAGAATTAAATTTTATTTGATACAATTTATGCTCTCTAACATGGGATTCATTCAAAATCATTGTTTCTTTTACTTTGTCAGCCAACTGTTGAGCATGGACTCTATATCGTTCAACTTCCTCAACACAAGTTGATGAACACAATCTTTCTTTTACCTCTTTTGCCATTGGTGGAACTGTTTGATCCATATGAGCCATCAATGCTTGATTCTCTTCCAAAACTTCCTTTTCATAAACACTCCAGTCACACGTTCCATCTTAAAGTATGATCAGCCCTGACTCCTTTGCGTTGCTAGGTCCAGCAGATTCTTTGGTGGCTGGTGGGGATGCATTGATCAGTTGAGATTGTTTGTGCAGAGGTCTTTGAGAAGTTGATTGTTGATGAGCTTGAATCTGATGTTGTTGATGCTGCTGGTGTTGTCTCATCTCTGGATATGACTGTTGATTGCATTCTCTTGAGAAATGTCCATAGAGATTGCATTTGTAGCATCTTACTTTTGATTTGTCAACACCAATCTTTGATGTTTTGCTTGCTGAAGCCAGGTTCTTATTTCTCCTGAGATATTGCTTAGCTCTATAAGCAATCATGGCCATCTGCCATTGTAGATCCATTTCTTCCACTACATCAGGAGGCAGTTCTTCTAAGTCTTGCTGATAAATATTGGTTGAAGTTAGAGAGCTTCCCAGATAGGCTTGAAAACTAGAACTAAAAGCTGCAAAGGCTGCTCTTTGTTCTTCAGAGTCCAATATCACTGTTATTGGTTCTGACTGATTTGCTGAAAATGAAGACTTAGCTGTTGTTGTAGTTGTATCTTGTCTATAAGTAGTTCTTCCTTTATTCTTTTGCTGCTTGTCTTGAGATGATTTCTTTGAGGGTTTTGAAGCATAGAAGCTAACTTCCTCCTCATCATCACTCCTAGCACAAGAGTTATCACTTTCATTGTTTGAAATAAATGCACTTCCAACATTATTTGTTTCTTTGAAGTGATAGGGTGAGACATGAGTTCTCACACTCTTGTTTCTTGATTTTTCGTCCATTTCAAGAGCTTCCACTTTTGCAACCAGAGTATCTAAACCAGTTGCTTTTAGATCTATAGTGTTCTTGAACATGGACACAGTATGCTTCCAACTTTCTGGCAAAGTGTGGAGCATTTTCTTGTTTAATTCCTCACTTGTATACTTCAACTCCAGAATATTCATCTTAGTGACTAACTGCATGAATCTATGGAGTTGCTGAGGAATTGATTCACCCTCAATATGATGAAATGTTTCATATTGTGATCTGAGGGTGTCTCTCCTTGTACTTCTTATCTCATCACTCCCTTCGCAGAGAGTGTGAAGTATCTTCCACAAGGAGTGTGCTGTTTTATTGTTCTCACACCTGATTAATATCTCTTCAGGTAAAGCCATACTAAGCAAACTGTACGCTTTTATATCAACTTTAACCTTTTTGACATCATCAGGTGATAGATCTTTGGTACTGATAGGTTGATTTTTGTCATTATAATCCGGCCCAAGAGTGGGTGGAATATAAGGACCTTTAATGATGGATATCCACAAGTCAGAATCAGTATAGTTTACATGATTCCTGAACTTGATTTTCCAAGACTTGAAGTCTGCTTTTGTTTCCAACTTCGGAGGTTGGTAAGATGAACCACTGAAGTTGCTCATGATGTTAACAAAATCTGCTATTCAATTGATTTGAATATAGAAACAAGTTAATTAAAAAAGATTGCAGTTAAACGAAATTAAACACAATTAAACACAACTAACACTGATAGATCAATTGATCTAAATCAATGAGCACTTGGCTTTGATACCACCTGTGAATCCAAGGATCGTCAACAGGAATTATCAGTGTCAATCGATGTCAAGTCAACGTTTGCGGAATTAACGTTGATTTGGTTTAATTGTGTTAAACAACTTTAAATATCAATAAAAGATCAAGAACACACGTAACAAAACACAATTAATGATTAATCAGTATTTTATTATAATATGTTAATGATTACAAAAGTATTGAATGAATGATATCAAAGAATGCTATGATGTTATGGCTGCTAAGGTTTGATTGAAAGACATTGGTGATTGTTGTATTGCTATTGCTGTTCTCAATCAATCAATCGTCTAACTCAATCGTATTTGAATCGAAACCTAGGATCCATATATATAGACAAAGGTGTTTCAGTTATAGAAAACACCGGATCTCTTGGGATTTGATTTGTTTCAGTTAAGGAATCATCGGATTTCTCGGGATTCGCATAACCGCCTTGTTGACTTGTTGACTTGTTGACTTGTTGACTTGTTGACTTGTACCACTTGTATAATACAAGTGTTAGGACTCCGCAGGAATATTGTCTTCAGTAGGAATTTGTTCTTCCGTAGATGTTGTGTTCTTCCGAAGGAGTCTAGTTCTTCCGAAGGTAACTTGTTCTTTCGCAGGTAACTTGTTCTTCCGAAGGTAACTTGTTCTTCCGAAGGTAATTTCTGATTGTTCATCCGCAGAAGATCTTTGGATGTAGAATTACTTGTAAGAAATATATCTACGGAAGAACAAAATGTTCATCCGTAGATGTTTCTTACACTTGGTCAATTTCATAAATTGACCAATTATAATGTTTGTACCTGCAACCAAACATAAACCAACACATATATACATGGGTTAACCTATATATTTAATGCATACACAATAATGAAATACAAAAATTCATTACAGATATTAATTCAAGTACTAAGCCTATACATAATGACTAGATCTACTGATTCTAGACCTAACAAAAATGTATATGATTATTATTATTGATTAATAATGTTCGTATTTTGTAGTTAAAACCTTTTAAAAAAGTTTTGAAAAGATTAATTTTTATAGAATATAAATAATGGGGTTTAGTTTGTAATTACCATATAACTTAATATTACCAAAATTAAGCAAAACCCTAGCCCCCAAACACCCCCCCCCCCTAATTCGGCCGAAACCATCACCCACACCCTCACCTTGCGATTTCAACATTCTAACATCAAGAACATTTGATTTTCCTTGGCTTTGATCATTTTGACATTGTAGCAAGTCCAATTCTTGATTTCTACACACTTAAAGTTAAGTTTTATCATGTTTTTCATAGTTTTTGATTCTTGATGAACCCTAATTCAAATTGTGCATGAAAAGTTGAAATTGATGGTTGTTAGATGATGATAAGTTGTTAATTAGGATGTTTGAATGTTAGATTATGATGATTATGCAACAAAATCATGATTTGATAATGAATTTTACACATTGCCTTAAGAGGAAACTTCTTCTTCTTGGAATTCATGTTTTGATGATTATATGATGTTAGATACATGGTTTAGATTTTGGTTTACATGGATTGTGCAAGAAAAATCATGAAATCTAGTGATTGCTCATACCTTACTATAAGCATAAACTTTTATATATGATGTTTGGGAATTATGATGAATTGATGATGATTATCATGGTTAGATGAATGGTATGAACTTGATTATGTATAAAGTAGATGAATTTATTGGGAAACTTTATTTTTAAGGAACGTTGGATATGGTGAATTGGGCATGTTCATGATGTTAGGATCATGTTAAAATATTTATTGATGATGTCTAATGTGGTAGAATATGTTAATTGAGTTGTATGGATGCTTGGTTGATCATTTAGAAAATTTAAGTTCTTGTTGGCTATACGTGATGATGGATTATATTAAGTGATTATGGAACCATGTTTGGGATTGTGATAACTCTTGTTATGTATGTTGGTTGTTATGAATCCTGTTGATTAATGTGATTATGATTGTTATACATGTCACACCCCGACCGACGACAGAATCATCAGGGCGGACGAATGTGAAACGATTGTTCATAGCTCATGGAATTAAATAAGTTGAAATAATTAAATGTCATTTTTCATTGAATAATACTAAACAAATAAAACATTACAATACGATCAAGATTCAAACAAAGAAGGTAAAATCTTTAGTTAAACTAGGTCCCTCCTATATGTGCAAGAAGAAGTCCTCAAAGTAGCAATCCTGAAACATGTTAAAAAATAAGGTCAACATATAATGTTGGTGAGTTCCCATGAATTTGTATATACGTATAAAAGCAGCTTTTAAGAGGCAATTCATGTCATAGGTTAAGAAATATTGCAAGAATATAGATAGCATAATTATACAATCAAACCTTGACAAAAGATATCCATTGCAGGTTATAACGGTTAGCTAAGTGTACTTGGTTCCCATGATGAACAAGAGTACGTCATCAGGAGCCGGCAATAACCTCGGCTTTAGCACCAAATAGGCTTGTCAGGCCCATAGATCTATGACGTCGCTAGGCTAGCAATACTTAATGATTGTTTTTACAAGATGACTCTCATATAAGGCTCACAAATATTTCAAATAACCATGACAAAGTTATAAACGAATTGTTGGTGCATTACAAGTATTAAGATGTTTTACAAATTTATGTTTATAAGCTTAACATGTTTCACCCCAAAAGGTGTGAAATAAAGTAAAAAAGGGCATGTAAAACTCACATTGTATAATGATGGTTGTAGAGTACATAAGAAAGCTTAGATGTTCAAGAGTCAAAGGTGATGTCCTAAAGAATAAAAAAACAATAACTTGAGGTCGGAATTCATTACAAGAAATTAGGATGTTTAGAGAATGTCAAAAAAAGCGAAAGGTAGATTGGAAAAGATTATTGTACCAATTTTAGATTCTGGACAAAATGTTTGGTACGTGTTTGAACAGGTGTTAAAAATAGCAAACAGTTTCATAAATTTATAAAAATTTACAGTTGACTACTTCCAGTATCCCAGACGACTTTCGTTCAGAAACATTTTTATGAAAAAATCCATAAATAGGGTCAAAACAGCAGCACAAGACAGAAGGTGCTGAAATGCGCACTTATCTTGTGAAGGCTATTTTTAAGTTGTCCGATTGAGTTTGAAGACATATAAACTATCGTTAAAAAGTTAATTCAATGAACTTAATATTAGAATCTGATTTTACTTAAATTTAGTTTTTAATGAGCAAGTTATGGTTAGTTGAAGTCAGACTATATTATGCCAAATATGTAGTAAGGCACTTATGTGAACTTTTAAAATTACTAAAGCATGAAACGGTTAGAACATATTTATTATGTCGATATATGGTATATTAGACTTCATTTGAGTTATAAAAGAAATATTCCAAGTCTTTGGCATAGCTATAATTTAGAGAAATAATCTTGTGGAATAACCGAAATGCGACGACATAGTCGTCCATATGCAAACGGGATTCTTTGTGTACGTTAGCGTGTTCTTAGCTTGATTTAGGAATGTTAGTGATTGTTATAATGTTAGTGAAAGTTAGAATGTTAATGATCAAATGATAATGATTAAAATTAAAAGAGACTTAGTAGGAGAAAGAATAAAAATAAGAACATGAGAACAATTGAATGTTAGGATGATTAGAACAATATAGATATATATAATATAAAAGCAATTATAAGGTTACCTTAGTATTAGAAACAATTGAATGTAAAAGAAAATTCTTGAATTTGATCAAAACCAAAGGATGAAAGAAAGATATGTGAGTGAGATTTTTGGAGAATGCGCATATGCAAAGTGAGGCCTAAAGCTTGTTTTTATAGTTGAGGTTAGTAAGAGGTTATGAATGGTGTTAATGGTGAGTTACAAGTCTTTTAAAAAGGGGTTATGATTGGAATTTGAAAGAAATATAAGATTAAATAATTTAATTAAATAAAAGAATAATTACAATAACTTTAAATTTATCAAGACTTTAACTACAAGAACTTGTAATTTAATTATTTATTTTAGTTGAATATTTTAAAATCTTATAGATATTAATAACCTTTTAACATTTATAAAACTTACTCCATAAATTATGAAATTTTTATAAATTGATTAAAAGGTATAATAAATGAAAATTAAACAGTAATATTCATAAAATTAGTTAAATAATACATTTAGTGTATTTTGATTCATCATAAGGAATTAATAATTTAGTAATGAATTCTTTTTCAACGTATGAAAATTCAAAATGAGTTCGGGTTTGGTTTATAGTTTGAAAATAGGTGGATGTTACAGTCTCCTCTACTTTAGGAAATTTTGTCCCCAAAATTTAATTACGAGAAGACTGATTTCATGGGTATGAGGAGACTTGGATTTCATTTCACTTTCGCAAGTGAACTCTTGGCAACGTTTAAATTCAATGAGTTTTGACTTTGGTGTTTTACTACACTTAAGTTTGTTCGATTTCATGATTCATGATTTCATGGGTTTCTTCACAATGTGGTTAGATTCATCAACTTGATTGGAATTTCTTTGGCTTTCAAGTTTTTGCATTTCAGACGGTGCAAGACGATTAGGAAGGTTTGGTAACGAGTGAAGCATCAAACATTAGATCAATACGAGACTCGGCTTGACGAACATGAGAAATATGTCTAAGACACTTTTGGATGAAATACGACTCCAGAGGAGCTTTCTCAAAGTAGACAACTTCGACATGGTTTTTTTATGACATTGATATTTCAAAGTTGCATTAACATGAGGTTGATACGAGAATCGTGTTTGTTAAGATTAAAGGTATAGTTCAAAATTAGAGGATCATTGTAATGGGTTTTTAGAATAAGTGTGGTTTTGAGGGGAAAACATTTAGAAAGATTATTAAGAGTCTTTATGAGAATTGGTAATAAGTTTTAAAATCCAAGAAGACAATGTAACGCCCGGAATAAAGTCGAAACGAGCCAATTAATAATAATGGGCCTAGCCGGGATTATTTAAAAGAAAATACGCGGGAAATGGAGTATGGACCGAGTAGACCTCGCGGGTTATGTGTTCGGCGAGTTTAAGGTCTCGGGAACGCCCGGTATATATGAACGGATCAGCTTGAGCCACTCTCATTAGCACTCAACACCTAACTTCTAGAGAGAGAGTGTAGAGAGGGAAAGTGGAGAGGAAGTGGTGATTCAAGGCTCGGTTGATCAAGAGATTGAAGATCGGTGTTCGTAGGCATCCAAACAACAAGAAAAGACCAAGAATCCAGATAAGAAACATCGTTTAATCGTTTCTTTGAGGGTAAACCCGGATTCTAGGGCTTGGGGTTTTTGAATGTGGTAAAGAATCGCCCAAAACTCACGTTATTGTGTAAGAAAACATGTAAAAAACTTAGATATAGCTTCATGGATGTTAAACCAAGGTTTTGGGTGTAAAAGATTGAAGTTTTGGGTCAAAAATGGGTTGATTCGTAATTTCAGACCGTTCCGCGTAATTGGTTGTTCATCTAGTGAAATTGTGTAGTCGTCCAGCGAAACTATGGATCTTCCTGCGAAACTATATAGTTTCGCAGGTAGTTTCGCAGATATGGTTTTCCAACGAAAGTTGGGCGAAACTGGCAGCGAAACTGGCAATGAAGATGCTAGCGAAACTGCCAGCAAAACTAACAGCGAAACTGCTAGTGAAACTAGCAGCGAAACTGCTGATCTTGCAGTGAAATTAGCAGCGAAATTAGGCAGAAATTAACTCCTTTGAGTGTTAACTTATCTGCAGGCTGTGTAGCGTGACCCTTGCTTAGAAAGCTTGATTGAGAAGCTACTCACTGAGTCCAGGTGAGTTCTAGATCTCCTATTTTAAAGGTTTTAAACTTGTTTGGGGCTGGAAATGCATACTAAATATACGTTTCCAAATGACCAAGATTTTAAGAGGTTTTAACCAGAAGATCGATGTTTCTATAAGGAAATTTGCTATATAAAAGTGTTAAGATAAAAATTTCCGCGCTGACCTGGCAGCCCGACCCCAGCTAGGGGCGTTGCCCCTTCGACCCCACTAACCCCGCTATGAGGGGCTGCCGCCCCTGAACCCCCACTGTCCCGCGGAGGATTAGTTATGATTTATGATGACTTATGCTTGTTATGCATATGTTTATGTATGGGAATGTATGATGCATGATGTTTATGATGATGTGTGATGGTATATGTTATGTATAATGATGTGTGATGATGTTATGCTTATGCATGATATGTTCCTTATTACGTATTGTTATGTGACTTTACGTGGTGTGATTATGATAATGAACGTAAAGTATTATCTTAACGAAGTGAAATATTTAAGATAATGAAAGTGGAACGTAATGAATGAACGAATGAAAGCCTTGGAAGAAAATGAAAGGAGGTTCACAACTCATTGAGAGTTGTTAGCTCAACTATGTGTTTACAGCGTGCGATCTTGGCTAACCCTTAAGGGTTCACACACAGGGGGAGTTAGTCTATGTGACTACTCCATACGTGCGATATGTGCAATATGTGCGATATGGGATCCTTGTCACTTAACCCTAGATGATATGGCTTTGTGCTCAAGAGGGGGGTTAAGCATACGACAGGATCTAGATAGAAGTGAAAGATAATAAAAAGTGCGAAAAGTGCAAAATGTACGAAACGTGCGATATGCACGAAATGAATGATGATGGAAGATAATAAATATTACATTGATGTATGTACGATGTATGATCACGTGGGAAGTAAAGAAAATGTTTTAACGAATGAATGGTAATATATTTTTATAAAACTAGAACTCACTCAACAACGCTAACTTTTATGTATTTTCCAGTTAGCAGGTAATAATTGCTGAGGATGGCACGGGCGCAGCTACTTAGCTAGTTTTTGGGATGGCATCCATTTTATATAACGATGATGTTTTTTTGATGTAATGTAAATAAATGATATTTTGTAACGGTTGACAATGTTGTATTATTTGCAAAAGCAATTATTTATATATGAAATGGTTTTAAGTATTCCGCTGCAATGTTTTAGTAAATGTGAATGTATGTTTTATGTTTTATGTGCGATAATTGTCCAACTGTGAGCGTCCCGGGAACAGGGCCTTACAGACAAAGTCAATGATAATACGATAACAACAAGATGTTTCAAGTGTAACGTCTGGTTTACAAACCAAGGCAAATATGTTGACTTATCAAAGTATTAGGTCAACCACAACCTTAATGAAGACATGCGTACCTATAAGCGGACACTCACCCCAAGGGTTCCCACGTAAGGTAAACGGATCCATCGGTTGATTTGGATTTATATGAATACCTTGCCTAGACAGAACACCTCGAGATACAGGCATCACACTCTTCCAGCATTACATGTTTCAAGTTATAGGACACAGACTTTGACGAGACTTGGAAACCATGAATAACGATTCAAAGCTCAATTTGAAAACCATTTGATTTAGGCACAATGCCTTAGAATATGATTTAAGAATCATGTGTGCATTGATAAGAATCAAGGTAAAAGAATAAGCACATAAGGCATAAAATCACATAATCATGGATAAGCATATAAGGCATATAAAATCCTATCTAAGCATGTAAAATACATGAGAGGACTCATGTGCAAAGGTACTTAGTTATAGTCTAGGTCATTCCATTTCTAATAACCTAATTCCCTATAACCATGGCTTTGATACCAATCTGTCACACCCCGACCGACGGCGGAATCATCAGGGCGGACGAATGTGAAACGATTGTTCATAGCTCATGGAATTAAATAAATTGAAATATATTAAATGCTATTTTTCATTGAATAATACTAAACAAATAAAACATTACAATACAATAGAGATTCAAACAAAGAAGATAAAAATCTTTAGTTGAACTAGGTCCTAGTCCTATATGTGCAAGAAGAAGTCCTCAAAGTAGCAATCCTGAAACATGTTAAAAAATAAGGTCAACATATAATGTTGGTGAGTTCCCATGAATTTATACATACGTATAAAAGCAACATTTAAGAGGCAATTCATGTCATAGATTAAGAAATATTGCAAGATATAGATAGCATAATGATACAATCAAACCTTGACAAAAAGATATCCATTTCAAGTTATAACGGTTAGCTAGGTATACTTGGTTCCCATGATGAACAAGAATACGTCATCAGGAGCCGGCAATAACCTCGGCTTTAGCACCAAATAGGCTTGTCAGGCCCATAGATCTATGATGTCGCTAGGCTAGCAATAGTTAATGATTGTTTTTACAAGATGACTATCATATAAGGCTCACAAATATTTCAAATAACCATGAAAAGTTTATAAACAAATTGCTAGTGCATTACAAGTATCAAGATGTTTTACAAGTGTATGTTTATAAGCTTAATATGTTTCACCCCAAAAGGTGTGAAATAAAGTAAAAATGGGCATGGAAAACTCACATTGTATAATGATGGTTGTAGAGTACATAAGGAAGCTTAGATGTTCAAGAGTCAAAGTGTAACACCCGGTTATTTATTTATTTTGAAGCTGACGAATGAAGAAAAAGAAATAAAGTTCAAAGTCGAGGGACCAAACTCGCCAACGAAGGAATTGGAAATGTGGTGTTATTTGTAGGGAGAGGGCAGCCAAACTCTCCCCACACACTCACATTTCAGCCAAGTAAAAGAGAGAAGAAGAGAGAAAGGAAGAAAAGAGGAAGAAGTGTTGGTTCGGGTTGGTTCGAGTGGCCAAAATCGTTTAGGAGCGAGTCAAATCAAATCCCTTGTCATTGTGCTCGTTTGTGTGAGTTCTAGGACCCCACTTTTACTTGTTTTCAAACGATTTTGGGGCTGGAAAGCATGAAAAACCCGTTTTTGTATGTGTGTGTTTATGACCCATTTGGGTGTGTTGCGTGTGATGCGTTTGGAGTTTGTTTCCGGGCTTGTGTGTGCTTGTATGGTGTTGTGGTATGCATTCCTAAGGCCTAAGATGGTTGATTTAGGCTTAAAATGGGTTTGGATGAGCTAGGAGGCCGAAAATGGCAGATTGGGTTCGGGATGAACTCCTTTCTACATCAGCTAGGGCTAGGCGACCGACTAGAGGCCATACGGCCGACTGAGAGGCGATTGAGGTTCATTCACACGATTGAGGCTCATTCGCACGACTGAGGGTTCATTCGCACGATTAAGGTTCCAGTCGTACGATTGGGAGTCCAGTCGCATGGGGAGTAATACGACTGAGGGTCCAGTCGCATAGGTGCTTAGTCGCATGAGTCCATTCGCATGAGCTCAGTCGCATAGGTGCTGATTCGCATTAGTTCCATTCACATGAGGTCCATACGCACGACTGGGTGTCCATTCGCATAGATGTTCATTCGCATGAGTCCAATCGCATGATTTTCAGTCGCATGGAGGCCATGCGACTGAAGGGTGTCCATACGCCCGAATAGGGTTGTTGCACTCGAAGGAAAGTGTAGTTCGACTTCTGACTTTCCGGGGAAAGTGCAGATGTAAGTTTTGATGTAAAGGTTCTCGTAAGAGTATGTAAGAT
This sequence comes from Flaveria ramosissima, assembly GCA_025215565.1. Classification (NCBI taxonomy): domain Eukaryota; kingdom Viridiplantae; phylum Streptophyta; class Magnoliopsida; order Asterales; family Asteraceae; genus Flaveria; species Flaveria ramosissima. The sequence continues at coordinate 28,414,112 of CM046034.1, forward strand.
GACTGTTATGACCTTAAAGAGCATGTTGGGCATGATGATGATAATGTTGCATGTTTATGCATGTTAGGTATGTATGATGTTGCCCTGTATGATGATGATGACTGTGTATGATATGTTCCTTATTATGATGGATGTTTATCTTTCTTGTGGCTTTATGTGTCGTGTTAATGAATGAATGAAGTATTATGTAACGTAAAGTGAAAGATAATGAAAGAGGAACATGAAGTAAGAATGCATGCATTATTAAATGATGAATGAACGAAGGAAAGGCTTGCAAGCACATATATGAGGTGAGCAACCCTGTTTTTGCAAGAGACTCGGATAGCATGCAATCGTTGAGATTGCCCATGAGGTGAGCAACCCTGTTGTTGCAAGAGACTCGGATAGCGTGCTATCGTAGAGATTGCCATGAGGTGAGCTACCCTGTTGTTGCAAGAGACTCGGATAGCGTGCTATCGTTGAGACTGGCAATGAGGTGAGCAACCCTATGGTTGCAAAAGACTCGGATAGCGTGCAATCATTGGGTTTGCTAATGAGGTGAGCGACCCTGTTGTCGCAACAGACTCGGAAGAACGAACGTATAAAATGAACGAAAGTTAATGAATGATAAAGATAATAACTATCATCTATATGTACTGCAAGGCTACTCGGCTTTTTTGGGATGGCATCCATTTATAATGCTTTTGTGATGTAATGCAAACATGTATTTTGTAATCGGATAATGATGTATTATTTAGCAAAAGCTATTATATTGAAATGGAAGGAAGTTTTAAATGTTTCCGCTGCGATATTTTATAAAAGTTAAATGTAGTTATTTGTTTTACGTGCGATGAATGACCAACTGTAGGCGTCCCGGGAACGGGGCCTTACAAGTTGGTATCAGAGCCAAAGTTTAAGTGAAACGGGTAAATTTTCAAAATAAACCTCAACTTAAACTGAGAATGGGACAAAAAGGGAATGGGATGCCAATCTGAGTAGCTGCGTGCCATCAGGTATTTTCGTAAAGTTAACCGGTTTTATGTGCGCATGATATGTGGTTATGTGTTGTATGTAGATTTAAATACTGATGTAGTCAGGACAGGTAATGCTTGGGGTATGAAGAGTAAAGTAAGTGGCTAATCACAACTGGCCACTATTATTAGGGACATACTATACTTGATATAATCTGAGCTGTTTCCTAGAATGACAGTGTTGGTGTTTGAATCTTTCAGTGTGATATAGAGAATGGCTGGTGGTAGATCCTCTGAAGCATCTAGGGGTGGAGGCCGTGGTGGGCCTGATGCTGAACCGCGACCTAAAAGAGGAAGGCCTAGAGTTGAGAAGGTGGTTCCTGAAGAACCTGAGACCCCACATCCAGAGGCTGGGAATGAGAGTGCAAACTTGAGGGCCTCGGTAAAGGAGGCTGTTGTTGAAGAAGTACATCAGGTCATGCAGACAATTTTACTGTCTGTGGTGACCGAAGTCATCAAGGCTGTGAAAGAAGGAGAAAGAAGGGAGAGAAACAGGGCCTCGGGGGAGCGGGAGCAACCGGAGCCACTGGAGCCTGAAACGATTTTCCTTGATAATGAGGAAGATGAAGAAGATGAGCCCGTGCAAGAGGTAGTACGAGGCTGTAACTACGGGGCGTTTATGAGATGCAAGCCCCCAACTTTTAATGGAAACGTCACTTGTGACATCTCATATTTTCATTAAATTAAAAGTAAACTTTGTTAAGTTTTAAAAGGACCTTTTATATCAATTTTGAAACTTTGAGGAATTATTATGCTTAATAATTAATTTGGTGATTAACAAATTAATTAAATGAATAATAGAAATAATATTATTAATGTTTAAAACGTTTGTTTATTATTATAAAACTTAACATCAAGTATAATAATCTTGATAAATATGATTTTTATAATAATAAAACTAATACTTGTAATTATGCAAGTAATTTCGACATTTGCTCTTTTTGTTAAAAATAATAATAAAAGTTAACAATTTATAAAATCTAAATAATTGTTAAATATTAAAAAAACATTTAAAATTTAATGGGATAAGAATCTTAAAAATAATTATTAATTTTATGATGATGATAATAATAATAATAATAATAATAATAATAATAATAATAATAATAATAATAATAATAATAATAATAATAATAATAATAATAATAATAATAATAATAATAATAATAATAATAATAATAATAATAAGAGTAACAAGTCATAAATAATTGATAAGTTTAAAAATGGTTAAATCTTAAAGTTAAATTAAGTCCGGGGGCTTAATTGTAAATCTAGAAACTTAAGTTATGAAGTTTCGTGCATAAAATGTTAATACTAAAGACTACAGGGACTAACTTGTAAATATTTGAAACTAAACCCAACCCCTTCCCGTCGACCAACGCTTTTCCGGCAACCTTCACCGGCGAGCTCCGGCAACACTTATTTCACCAAAACGCCTAATTTAAGTGCAATTAAACCGAATCTTAACTTTTCCCTGTCAGTTTCGAACTTAAACCCCCTGTTAATTGTGTTTAATCGTCCGGTAACACTTGAAATCAAAACTGAAACACCCGATTTAAATCATTGAGCCGTTCGAACATAATGAACCAAGTTAAAACTGCATAACTGAAGTGAAACCTCCCTTTTAGTTTGTAGAAGCTATCTGAACCTTCAATTTGAGTTCACAAACACATACATTACACGTTCGATTACCCTCGTGGTCGCAGTTGTTCTTGAGCTTCATTATCTGTCAAATCTATACAAACACAGGTAACTAATCCTATAAACATCTTCGTAATTTCATCATGAACAAAAGCCCTAACATCAATTTCGTTATCATAATCAATTTGATGTTCAATTGGATTGAAATCAAACCTAGGGTTCATAGCCATTTGGGGATTTCTTGAGGTATTGTTTTTAAAAATTTAATTCCAAATCTTAACACGGCTAAGGCCTTTAGTTCACTGGTAATACACACACATGCTCACCCAGAGGTCCCGGGTTCGAACCCGGGCAACCTCACTTATTTTTTTAGGGCTTTCCAGCCTTTAAAAAAATTATATAAAATTTCAAAAAAATATAAGAATCAGTTTTATAAACTTTAGTTATTTTAAAAGTTATCTGATTATTTTTTGTAAATTATTTCTTTAAACACCTTAACAATTTTTTTTATATAAAATATTAAAAACAAATGTTATAATTAGATTATTTTTTTTATAAAAATAAACTTTAACTAGTTGAGATCACTAAGTTATCTCTAGTCATTTCATTATTTTTAATTATAGATTAATTATGATTTTATTACATTTTATAAATCAATATGTTAAATGAATAATTATTTAGTTATTTAAATAATCATTTAAATAATTAGTTATTTATCTATTTCTTTAACAATATTATATCATAATTAGTTTATAGATTTACTCTTTAAATTATTACTTAAACTCTTGAAACTTATGAGACATATATATTGTACTCATACTAAAAGTTGTATTATAAGGTTTTTATAATAAATTGTTTAGAAGTTCAAAACTATATAAAAGGATTTTTAATAATTTTAAAGCCATATAAATAAATATTCCATGATGTACCTATATCGAAATTTTTAAATAATTAATTATTAAATTAATTTTTTCTTTTCACATATCATGATAACTCAATAAATTATTGAATCATTCACTATAATTCTTGATTGATTCCAATATTATTGAACCAAAACATTAACGATTGTTTGATTTTATTTTTAGTTATTAAAAATCCCCAAATACCAAATGAAACCCTATTTCCTATTTATTCTTGAATCTCATATTTGCTCTAATTTTGAGACATCAACCGTTAGGTTGAAATGTGAAGAAATCGTTAGAGCCTCGTTTAATCTCTTATCATCTTTTTTTTATACTTATTGTCCATGTGAGTATTTCTATACCCCTTTTTCATATTTTCACACTTTGGGATGAAACATGTTATCTTATAATCGTTGCACTTGTAAAACGTTTGATTCTTGTAAACTTATGGCATTTCACTTGTATGTTATGGTTAGTTGATCTTTGTAGCTACCATGTAATGTCGAATATATGTACAATCATTAACTATTGCTAGCCTGGAGACGTCATAGATCTATGGGCCTGACAAGCCTGCTTGGTTGATCCAAGTACACTTAGCTAATCGTATATGCTTGTAAACGTTTGAGACTTGTAAAACTTTGTCAAGGTTTGATTGTGCATTCTGTCTTACATCCCTAGTTACTTTGCTCTCTAACTTATAACATGAATTACCATCTTTTATATACTTATGTATTGAAAACTATGGAAATCTCACCAACATTATGTTGACCTTTTATTTTTAACATGTTTCAGGAAATACTTAAGTTTGATCACCACTTTTAAAGCTTGTTCACACCTAGGAATGGACCTAGTTAAATAATGAACTAATTTGGCTTGTTACAACTTATTTCTTGTTATTTACTTTCTTTGAGACTTATTCCTGTAATGTACCTTTCAAACTTATGAATAATATATATTTGTATTTAATAATAGCGTTATGTGGCTGTGAACGATCTTAACTCTCACTCCTCGACGTTTCCGCCGTCATGGTTGGGGTGTGACAGATTGGTATCAGAGCCCATAACTATAGTGATTTAGGTTATTAGAAATGATGACCTAGACTATAGTTTCATGAACCTCATAGAAAGAACCTTATAAACTTGTGTTTACTTATTGTTGCATGTCACATGATGCTATTTACTTAGGGATGCCTTTTGTGCAATATGATGCCTTTAGATAGGTGTGCCTTATAATTAATTACCTTGGTTACTTGTCTCCCTAAACTTAACTTTAACTCTTTGATTCTCCCCGACAAATGAACTTCCTAAACCTATTCTCAACGACATGCGGAATCTACACTTATCATCGTGGGTTCAATTCCTTAGACTCTATGTCTAGTTTATGAAAATCTCATCAAGGTTTTGATTCTATGAACCAAAGAAATTTGTGTGACACATAGACACCTGTATTCTGGATTTCCTTGCAAAAGGCCTGCAGGCTAAGGCAAGCATATCGTATAAATCTCATTGCGAGACTAGTTATGCTTACCTGGGGATTTCTAGGATGAGTGATAAACTATGGTCAACATACACAAGTCTCTAAGGCAAATGGGTCAATTTACCTTGACGTGTCAACGATTCCAAATGGTAATGCGTTACCAAATGGGACCATCCTCTTGTATCTTAAAAATCCTTGATTCCATGAACTGGTTTATCACCAAAGCTTTAATATCTTCTCATTCTTATCATACAGAATGATCCTGTTGATATTGAACCCATCTTACATTTCAACTCCTACGTTTAAACATCGTTACACGTTGGGCGTTTTATGTAACTATTTCTATACCTTGACCAACGTGTACATGACTCTTAATATATCCAAAGATATTGGGAATCTGAACCGAATGGTCTTCAAAACTTTAAATCGATACTTATGATTTTCAGATCTTCTTAAAAATGTGTCCCATAATTGAAGTCATGCAATGCCTTAAGGTGGAATTCCTACATCTCGGGATACTATGTCTAGGCAAGGTGAAAATAGTAAACTGATTCGACCGTTGGATCCATTTATTTGACTTGAAACCCTTGAGATGGGTGACCGCTTATAGGTAAGTGTGCCTTCAATAAGGTTATGGTTGACCTCATATCTTAAGAAGTCCACATATTTCCTTTCGAATGCAAATTGAATGTTCACATCTCATTGTGGCGTTAAATCATTCTTGTCATTTATTTCGTCTTCCTGATTTAAACTATTCAAGATTTGAACATCATCATACCTAATTTTGTTATCTTGAACTTTGACCTTAAATCTTGTAAGTATGATTTTCCCCTTTGTTACATTGATGTAACTTGAAATTTTCCGAATTTCTAATTGATATTCTTTTCCTTTCGTTGTTAAGTCAAACTTTGTACCGTTTGTACCGTGGGAGATGCAAGAGTTTGCAAGTCAACCTATGACTAAGGACACTCGTATCTCCTAAATGATTCTATCTCATCAAAACAGGGGTGATTCCCTTACTTGATGATAATTTTTCATTCGTTTCGATAAATGGTTTCCAATTGTGTGTTATGAAATTTCATCCTCTTGATCGGGGTGGTTTCCTTATCTTGAGAACTGACTTCAATTATTTTCTTGGAACTTGCATTTCACGAGTGACATGATCTCACCAAAATAGGATTGAAACCCGTACTTTGGTGACAAATGTCAATCCTCGATTGTTTTCTTGTTAATATGGAGCTCAATCATCAAGATAGGCGTGAATTCCATACCTTGATGATAATTTCATTTTTATAGAATGTATTTTCTCAAATGAAACGACCTCATCAAAGTAGGAGTGACTTCTGGATTTTGATGAAGAATTTCATTTTGCTATATTTTGTTTTTGTAAAACTTCACCATTAAGATATAAGTGATTTCCCTTACCTTAATGGTGAGTTACCTCGTCTTGTTTCCGTGGATCCTCAACAGTGAGTTAGGATCGAACTTTTTGATTTGGTAAGTTAGGAGTCATACTTTGGGAAATACACCATCAAGCTAGGAGTGAAAACCACACCTTGGTGGTTATTCTTATTATTTGATCTCAAAATTACCAAAGTTTTAATCACTTGACAAGAAACATGTAGTAACTTGAAGGGAGAATCAATGTTAGTGTTTCGACCAATCAAGCCAAAGCATGATTTCTGAACTTGAAAGGAGACCCGATCGCTCTAGGTTAATTTTGATTCCGAGCTTGGAGCATTTAAATTCTTAAATCGATTTCATTCCTTTTATCCTCATGTTTTGATTTGACCTACCTATATGGAACCATTTATTCCTTACTTATCGACTTTCATTTTGAGTTATCATCAAAACCTGATTGCGCGATGGTAGCCTTCTTAAACAATCTTTCTGCTAAATAAAGACATTATCAACTTGTGTTCATGTCTTTCTAGACACACAAATGTTCTCAGCTATGCTTATGGATTTGTTGAACTGCGTATGCAAACTGTACTTGGAAATTTGCTACCTTGCAAAACATGGTTACAAATGCATTTCTTATTGTTTGCGTCACTTCTTGCATCGCTTTTGAATCCTTAACCTTGGAAATCTTTAAAACTTTATCTTGATTTCGATCTACGAGACTCGTTATTGTGACGCGGATATGGAGATTCATAAATTTTCGTAATTTGTAGTCATGGGTTTGGCATAAAAGAAAAGACATAACTTGGTATATGTCCAAGTGTCTCGCCTCCATATATGACAAAGTCTAACACCCGTGTTCCTGAGAATCTCCGTTAAACTTTTCATTCACCAAAATGTCTCTTATATTAGATGTCATGATGACAATTGGTGCATTATAGACCGATTGGCTAATTGCATATTAACTCATGTGGGATAACGGGTCGAGAAATTGACTTGTATCTATCTCAAATAGTCGTATACCGTGGTATGTCGTTAAATATCGATCGTTAATTCTAATGATCGATTCATTTTCCTGCTATTATCAATGTTTCTAGTCATCGTTGTGAACTCATTCCAAAATCATCGCATATCGTATTATTCTTAGACCGACCGTTTGGTCAAAGGAGCAATACATATTCACAAGATGTGCGTTAAGATCGTTTCGGTGACGTTTGGGATTCTTAAATTCCGACGGTTAACCTTTCTTACAACTGATGGTCTTTTCATTGATTTCAAGTCATCACTTTATTACGTAAATACGTTCTAGATGTTGTCTAATATACCACGGTAACTCGTTATCGTCTTCCAACGTTTCATGTGCCAACTCGCAAAGAGTCTCGTATTTCACTGGAAGAGTTCAAATTGGTATGCATTATGTCAAGAGACTTGTAAGGTTCCATAAAGTAAAATATCTCATCCGTAATCAAATGTCTATCACTGGCCGTTGTACACTTACCTTTCATTATAACTCCTTTTGTTCATTTAAGTTCATTCTTAATTTCGGGACGAAATTCTTTCAAGTTGGGGAGACTGTGACATCTCATATTTTCGTTAAATTAAAAGTAAACTTTGTTAAGTTTTAAAAGGACCTTTTATGTCAATTTTGAAACTTTGAGGAATTATTATGCTTAATAATTAATTTGGTGATTAACAAATTAATTAAATAAATAATAGAAATAATATTATTAATGGTTAAAACGTTTGTTTATTATTATAAAACTTAACATCAAGTATAATAATCTTGATAAATATGATTTTTATAATAATAAAACTAATACTTGTAATTATGCAAGTAATTTTGGCATTTGCTCTTTTTGTTAAAAATAATAATAAAAGTTAACAATTTATAAAATCTAAATAATTGTTAAATATAAAAAAGCCATTTAAAATTTAATGGGATAAGAATCTTAAAAATAATTATTAATTTTATGATAATAATAATAATAATAATAATAATAATAATAATAATAATAATAATAATAATAATAATAATAATAATAATAATAATAATAATAATAATAATAATAATAATAATAATAATAATAATAATAATAATAATAAGAGTAACAAGTCATAAATAATTGATAAGTTTAAAAAAGGTTAAATCTTAAAGTTAAATTAAGTCCGGGGGCTTAATTGTAAATCTAGAAACTTAAGTTATGAAGTTTCGTGCATAATATTTTTTAACTAAAGACTACAGGGACTAACTTGTAAATATTTGAAACTAAACCCAACCCCTTCCCGTCGACCCACGCTTTTCCGGCAACCTTCACCGGCGAGCTCCGGCAACACTTATTTCACCAAAACGCCTAATTTAAGTGCAATTAAACCGAATCTTAACTTTTCCCTATCAGTTTCGAACTTAAACCCCCTGTTAATTGTGTTTAATCGTCTGGTAACACTTGAAATCAAAATCGAAACACCCGATTTAAATCATTGAGCCGTTCGAACATAATGAACCAAGTTAAAACTGCATAACTGAAGTGAAACCTCCCTTTTAGTTTGTAGAAGCTATCTGAACCTTCAATTTGAGTTCACAAACACATACATGACACGTTCGATTACCCTCGTGGTCGCAGTTGTTCTTGAGCTTCATTATCTGTCAAATCTATACACACAGGTAATTAATCCTATAAACATCTTCGCAATTTCATCATAACAAAAGCCCTAACATCAATTTCCTTATCATAATCAATTTGATGTTCAATTGGATTGAAATCAAACCTAGGGTTCATAGCCATTTGGGGATTTCTTAAGGTATTGTTTTTAAAAATTTAATTTCAAATCTTAACACGGCTAAGGCCTTTAGTTCACTAGTAATACACACACATGCTCACCCAGAGGTCCCGGGTTCGAACCCGGGCAACCTAACTTATTTTTTTTAGGGCTTTCCAACCTTTAAAAAAATTATATAAAATTTCAAAAAAATATAAAAATCAGTTTTATAAACTTTGGTTATTTTAAAAGTTATCTGATTATTTTTCTGTAAATTATTTCTTTAAACACCTTAACAAATTTTTTATATAAAATATTAAAAACAAATTTTATAACTAGATTATTTTTTTTATAAAAATAAACTTTAACTAGTTGAGATCACTAAGTTATCTCTAGTCATTTCATTATCTTTAATTATAGATTAATTATGATTTTATTATATTTTATAAATCAATATGTTAAATGAATAATTATTTAGTTATTTAAATAATCATTTAAATAATTAGTTATTTATCTATTTCTTTAACAATATTATATCATAATTAGTTTATAGATTTACTCCTTAAATTATTACTTAAACTCTTGAAACTTATGAGACATATATATTGTACTCATACTAAAAGTTGTATTATAAGGTTTTTATAATAAATTGTTTAGAAGTTTAAAACTATATAAAAGGATTTTTAATAATTTTAAAGCCATCTAAATAAATATTTCATGATGTACCTATATCGATATTTTTAAATAATTAATTATTAAATTAATTTTTTCTTTTCACATATCATGATAACTCAATAAATTATTGAATCATTCACTATAATTCTTGATTGATTTCAACATTATTGAACCAAAACATAAACGATTGTTTGATTTTATTTTTAGTTATTAAAAATCCCCAAATACCAAATGAAACCCTATTTCCTATTTATTCTTGAATCTCATATTTGCTCTAATTTTGAGACATCAACCGTTAGGTTAAAATGTGAAGAAATCGTTGGAGCCTCGTTTAATCTCTTATCATCTTTTTTTTATACTTATTGTCCATGTGAGTATTTCTATACCCCTTTTTCATATTTTCACACTTTGGGGTGAAACATGTTATCTTATAATCGTTGCACTTGTAAAACGTTTGATTCTTGTAAACTTATGGCATTTCACTTGTATGTTATGGTTAGTTGATCTTTGTAGCTACCATGTAATGTCGAATATATGTACAATCATTAACTATTGCTAGCTTGGCGACGTCATAGATCTATAGGCCTGACAAGCCTGCTTGGTCACTTGTATGTTATGGTTAGTTGATCTTTGTAGCTAATCGTATATGCTTGTAAACGTTTGTGACTTGTAAAACTTTGTCAAGGTTTGATTGTGCATTCTGTCTTACATCCCTAGTTACTTTGCTCTCTAACTTATAACATGAATTGCCATCTTTTATATACTTATGTATTGAAAACTATGGAAATCTCACCAACATTATGTTGACCTTTTATTTTTAACATGTTTCAGGAAATACTCAAGTTTGATCACCACTTTTGAAGCTTGTTCACACCTAGGAATGGACCTAGTTAAATAATGAACTAATTTGGCTTGTTACAACTTATGTCTTGTTATTTACTTTCTTTGAGACTTATTCCTGTAATGTACCTTTCAAACTTATGAATAATATATATTTGTATTTAATAATAGCGTTATGTGGCTGTGAACGATCTTAACTCTCACTCCTCGACGTTTCCGCCGTCATGGTTGGGGTGTGACAGCACTGCTGCTGCTGCTCACCGGTGGGTGAGGAAAATGGAGGTTGTTCTTGATTGCAGGATCGGGTTTGTCACTTAAACACTTGGATTTCTCTCAATCTTGCTTACAAAACACTCAAATCAGATGAAGTAAAGTCTTTTACAAGAGTTGATAATAATATAATAAGTAGCAAGGAACACACAGAAATAATTTTCAAGGCACTTGTATATATTACTTCTCAACTCAAGATATTACAAGACTCTTACAAGCATGATACATGAGTTACAATGAGAAACTATATGTACTAGATCCTACAGCCGGATATACTTTGATACCAGCTGGAAACCTAAGACTAAAGCATATACTACAATGCTAAAGTTAAGGTATCTTAGATAAAGTATTATCTAAGATATGGTAGTCATGACATGTCCATGACTTACCTTTTGTCACCAACTAAAGATGGCAGCTGTACTAACATAAAAAGGTAAACACTGGATTAAAGTATGGTCAACTACATGGCTTTTGAGAAAACGCCATGCAGTATCTCAGAGGTCTGCAGTGGAGTGTCAGGGAGACCATACTTATGTCCACTGGATAATAGCAGTGTCTTCCAAAGGTAAGTTGGCTTTGGAAGAACAAGTTCTTCCGAAGCCACTTATACTTCGGAAGAGGCTTCTATACTTCCGAGGCTTGAGGTCTTCTATACTTTGGAAGTTGACTTCAGATCTTTCATTCTAAGTCTTGATCTTGGGAAGTACGTTCTTTGTCTTCGGAAGTTGGAGTTTTCCTTCGGAAGTAAGTTTTACACTTTGTCTTCGGAAGAGCTCCTTTTTCATTCGGAAGTTCCACACTTAGCTTCGGAAGTCCTTTATTTGTTGTACCAAAATCTTCTAAGTGATTTGGTTTTGGTTGCACCAGCCTTTCTAGATCCAACAAACTCCCCGTAGCCTGATGCTACCAAAATCTCACTTGTTTCTGCTTCTCAAAGCTTTCAGCACCAGGGACAAAAGATATTTGTCTGTCTCTTTGTTCTTCCCTGAAGTGGTGCTGAGAAGCTTGTACAAGTCATTGGTGGATAGGAGATCCAGTCTATCACTCTGAATGACATGTACCCTATGTTGCGTCCCCCTGAAAAGAGTTAGTTGACGGGAGTTATAGTCATACTCCCATCTAACTATGAATTCAAGTTAAGGACCTTCAACCATTTGTAGAAGGCTTTGCCTTTGGTTGTTGATCCCTTCCTTTTCTCCTCCTCTCTCAGTTTCAACTCTTCTTCAACCTTGCTTCTAGCAGTTAGCTCGGCCATATGAAGGCTGCCTAGATGATTTCTGATATGGGCAGCTACATCAGAGTTTGAAGGGTTAGAGAATAGCTTCTCTGCTAACTCAGCAATGTCAAATCTGCTCAAGTGTAGCAGAGATGAGGCACTTAGCCTGTTGAGCTCTCCATTCTCTCTTTCAACAACAAAGTTGTGAGAAGAGTCTTCGAACCTCCACTGGATGATCTTCTTCCTAGGTTCAAGAGGTTGTCTTGGCACCCGGTCACCTTTCTTGGTATCCAGTAGAGTCACCAGCCTTCTCCTTAACTTCTTTTCTTCCTCATTCAAAGTGTCTGAATTGAGGCCAAGGAGATTTGCAGCTTGGTCCAATGTTTCTCTTGGCAAATCAAGAAATTGATCTCTAGTGAGGGAACGTGAGGATCCATCAATATAAGTCAAATTGACTGAATCCTCCTCACAGGAGATATCGCTCAGGGTTGTGCAATTGATGAGCTTTGTCTTGACTGCCTTGAATTCTTCTAAGGAGAGATGTTTAGAAGGCTGAGGGGATGGTTTGATGGGTTGATGGGTAGGTTGAGGTGTTTGGGTTTTGGCTAGAGTTTTGGGTTGGAGGATGGGTAGTTTAGGTGGTTGAGGTGAAGAGGTTGGTAAGGGTGATTGTGTAGGTTTAGGGGTGTATAGTTCAGTGGTTGGTTTGGTTTTGACAGGGAATGGAAAGGGTATTGGTTCAGGTTATGGTTGGGTTTGGAGTTGGGGTTGAGTGGTTGCTTTGAAGATCATCCCCTGTCCCCTTCTGTACATCTCCTTCCTCTTCCCCGCGCGAATGTTAGCCTTTATGTCACTGACATGTCGCTGGAGAGTCTTTTCTGACATAGGACCCACCTGCCTGCCAGAGAAGCTATGAGCCTTTAGATAGCTCTTCATCCAGGCCTTCTCACCTATCTTCTTGGCAGCAGTTAGTCCTGCTTCCTCTTCCTTCTTCTTCTTATGCATCAGTTTTTCCCTTGCAGCTTTCTTTCTCTCTTTCTCCATTTGATCTTGCTCTTTGTTGAATAGCCATAAGATCGTATCATTTTTATGTGGAGATAATTCTTCTTGAGAGAAACCTCTGGAGTTTAGAAAAGTTATCCTTTCCCACCTGAGCTGCTGATCAGCTTCTCTTTCTTTCCTCTCCCTTTCTTCTTCTAAGGCCAACCTTGCTGCTTCTTCTCTTTGTTGTTTTTGTAGGAAAGTTGCCTTTTCTAGCTCAACTAACTCCGTAGCAGGAGTACATCTTCATTTGCAGCTCCTAGACTGACAAGTCTATCAATGATCTCTACTCTTTTTCTGTTGTTGACTGCCTCCTGGTTGGCTGTAGCTGCTTTGGTACTTGCAGCTAGCAGTTTTCCAGTTGGAAGCCTACATTTTCTTTTGAGTTTCTCCAACCTTTCTTCCTCCTAAAGCTCTTCTGTAGTCATCTTCCTCTTTCCTTTGATGTCTTCGGAAGTGCTAGACTTTGGGGGTTCTTGGATGGAAGATTCAAGTTGAGTAGTAGAGATGTAAGCTGGAGTTAATGCTGATGTTTGAGCTAGGGGTTGGGTGAGAAAATCCTGCCTATTAACCTCAGATGCAAGTTCCAGGATTGCATCTGTGACTATTAGATCATCGGATAATGAGAATAGTCCTTCCGCAGCAGCAATCTCAGCTTCGGAAGTTTGAAATTGTTCTTCGAGGCTTTGAATTGTGCTTCGGAAGTCTGTGAGAATGCACTATCTGTCCCAACTGTCTCAGTTGCTGGGCCATCAGTCCTTGTTTCCCCTTCGAAGTTAATCTCAGGTTCCACTTGGACCTTAGGTTGACCAACTTCCTCAATAGTGGTAGAAGCTGCATTTAACCTTTGAAGCTCTTGAGCTCCGAAGTAGATCACAGAAAGATCTGGACTTGGCTGTTCAATAAGAGATTCCAATAGGAACTTGTTAAAGAACCTATTGAGATCTGGAGCATCCTTTGATCCATTTGAATTACAATAGGAGGAGGCTCAGGAAAATTGAAGCTTGTTGCATAGGATACTTGAGCTCAGAAAGTGAGAGCTTGACTTTGGGGTTCCTCTTGTCTTTGACTTTGTCTTGAACACTCTCCCCCTTTTGGTAGCATCATCCTGAGAGCTTGATGAGCTAGAGGAAGAGGTCAAGGAGACCTGAATTGGTACATGCCTAACAGACCTCTCAATCTGTTTCTTAGCTAGTTTGGCCTTGAGATTTTCAATCTCAAGGTGCTGAGTGGCAGACCTATCCTCTAAAGTCCTAACCTTGGATTCAAGATTTGAGACTTTAGAAAGTAGGTCTTCAATGGTGAGTTGCAGTCTTCCCTCATCTTCTTTTGAAGAATCACGGGGAGATGAGGTAACATACCTTGTATGTTCATCCTCACCACCAGATGTGGTTTCTTGGCGCCTTGGTTTCCCTTGCTCAATTGTCTCTTTCAGAGTCATCAAAGGGCATGGTTGCCGTAGATTCAGTCTCAGTGATGTTACCACTGTCCTGAGGATCCCTTGAGGCTCCTTCAGTAGTGGCAGCTGAATCTACATGAGTCCCCTCCACATCAGTGGGACTCACCTCAGTAAAGTTTGCTGATGGGGGCTAGAGATAAGAGATCTCTCTGGGCTCTGTTGATCCTTGAGAGGGTGTTGTGGATCAACTTCATTGCCCTGAAGAGACATAATCTCTTCATCAGCTCCAATTAAAAGGTCAGTAAAGGATATGGAAGTGAAACCTAGTGACCGGGACTTTGATCAATGTCTAAAGGCATTGAGCCTGTGATGGGGCTGTCCCCTTTTGGCTGCTCAGGGGAGTATAGAGACTCTCCCTGAGGGCTTTCAGCTTGGTTTCGGGCTCATGGGTCTGAGACTGAGGAGACTCAAGACCCATATTGAGGTCAATTGTGAAGGATGGTTGGACCTCAGGCTGAGTGGGAGCCTTTGTTCCACTCTAGCTTTTTGGGTAGAACATGAGGAGCTTGTTCAATCAGAGAAGATTGAACAAGGGTTCGTTTGGGCGTTTCTGATAAGTAAAGGTAATGGGTGGAGAAGGTAGATTTGGCAAAGTGAGGGTAGTTGCTGGTGTGGGTTCATCACCTGTGGGGTTAACAGGGATGTCACCAGGAGCCATTGGCTCAATCATACCTGGAAGAAGTGCAGTATCTCTTCGGTGAAGTTGGTGGACACTCTCTTCAAGTCTTGAAGATGGTCGGCCTCATTTGAGGAGCAGTCAGAGCAGCTGCGCAGACAAGCTTGCTCTGGTCCAGCTCACAATTGATTATGTGCTGGAGAAAACCTGGGATACATGAAGAATGTGTCCCTTTGAAGATTTCCCATGAGATTGGTCAGCACAAATCTTGAGTAGTTGAAGCGGAGGCTTTTCACCAAACCATGAACTAGGCACTCAAGTTCATATGGGATTTGATCCCATCACCCGGATTTATTGGACAAGCAGTGAAGAACCACATGCAGCAGAAACTTCCAATGTAAGAGAAGTTAATTTGTAGACAGTTGACCTGCTAACATCTCCACCATATCCCATTTGGATATAAGATTGTCCAAATCTGCTTTGGGGAATTCCGTTGGAGCGCCCTCATCATGAAGCTCTAGATGCTCCCTGATGATTCGTTCAGAAATGACCAACTCCATTTAGGGTTTCAATCTGACCATTTGCCCAAAATTCAGACATATGGTTTGAGTAAATCGTGGGGTTAACAGTCAGAGCGGTGTAGTAAGAAGATTGGGTTAGAAAGGAGATGATGTCTGAGAAGTCAACATCCCTTGAAGAGTCAAGGAGTGCGACTTGGTTGTGCTGAGGGTTAAGTGCCATTGAAGAAAGTTACAGGAAGATAGTTCGGAATAGGGTAAATTGAAGATGAAGAAAGCTTTTAGGGCAGTAATTTTGGTAAAAGGATGTAAGTGATTAGCCGGAGGTATTTAAATGGGTGTAATGGCGGTTTAAAGGGGTTCGGATAAGACGATGTGAGGTTGGATAAGACGATGTGAGGTTTCAGTGGATGATGTGACATGGGCGGTAAGGTTAGTCCATTTAAATAATCCGACATCATTAACAAAATCTTTACTTTTACAGAGTGGGGCCCAAAAGATTTCCGTTACACAGTAAAATCTTTCTCCGAGTAAAGCATTTCCGAAGGTAATGTTCTTCCGAAGGCAAATTTACTTCCGAAGGTAAAGTGATTACTTCCGAGAGTATATGTTGCTTTTCAAATGGAGAGTGTTATAAGCTTCGGAAGTAGATCTGATATGAAATCAATCGCTTCTTCCGAGACTTAACACTCTTCCGAGAAGAAAATTATCCTGGGAGAAATTGCTTCGGAAGATATGTGAAATATCTTCCGAGGGTTAATTTCTCTTCGGAAGAATTCATACTTAGATAAAATTTAGAAAAAGATCTTTTGTAACAGGGCTTAGATTGTTTTGACATAAGACTTACACATTAAAAGTTTTCAAATGAGATCAACTAATCAAGGTTTATCATCCCAATAGCTGTAATGAGATATTTAAATCTTTGTTCATCAAAGGCTTTGGTGAACAAGTCAGCATATTGTTCATTTGAATCAACTTTGATTAGCTTGATAAGATTTTTCTCATGAATATCTCTAATGAAATGATACCTGATATCAATGTGCTTAGTCTTGGAGTGCTTCACTGGATTTTCAGTAATGGATATAGCACTGTTGTTGTCAATGTGGATAGGAGTGCTCATGAAGTTGAATCCGTAGTCTATCATCTGGTTTTGAATCCACAACAGCTGAGCACAGCAACTAGCAGCAGCAATGTATTCAGCTTCAGCAGTTGATGTAGAGACACAGGATTGCTTCTTGCATTGCCATGAGATGATCCTTCCACCAAGAAATTGACATCCACCGGATGTTGATTTCTTGTTGATATTGCAGCCACCATAATCACTGTCAGAGTAACCATAGAGATTGAAATCACTATTTCTTGGATACCAGAGACCTAGTTTAGGTGCTCCTTTAAGGTATCTAAGAATTCTCTTTGGCAGCTTAGGTGAGACACCTTTGGAGCAGCCTGATATCTTGCACAAATGCAAGTTGCAAACATGATATCAGGTCTACTTGCTGTGATACATCAGAGAACCAATAATCGCTCTATACTGATGTTGATCAGTATCCTCCCCCTCAGAATCAGGGCAGAGATTGTGGTTTCTGGGTATAGGTGTTTTTGCTGCTTTACAATCTTTCATATCAAATCTTTCTAAGATATCATTGACATACTTAGATTGATTGATAAGGAACCCTTCCTTCATTTGCTTTACCTGAATTCCAAGGAAAAAGTCCATTTTTCCCATGGAACTCATCTCAAACTTCTTCTTCATAATGCTCTCAAAGTCTTTACACATTTGGTCATTTGAAGAACCAAATATGATGTCATCAACATAGACTTGAACGAGCAAGATGTCCTTCCCAGACTTCCTTATGAAAAGAGTCTTATCAATGGTACCTCTAGTGTAACCATTCTTCAGGAGAAACTGAGACAATGTCTCATACCACAGCCTAGGTGCTTGGTGCAGCCCATATAGAGCTTTATCCAATTTGCACACATAGTTGGGATGTGTGGATCTTCAAATCCCGGAGGTTGGCATACATAGACTTCCCTATCTATATCCCCATATAGAAAGGCACACTTGACATCAAGCTGGTAGACAGTGAAATCTTGGATGCAGCATAAGCAAGGAAGATCCTAACTGCCTCAAGTCGTGCAACAGGTGCAAAGACATCAGTATAATCGATTCCCTCCTCTTGAGTGTATCCTTGAACCACCAGTCTTGCTTGTTCTTGATAATCAAGCCTCTATCATCTCTCTTGTTTCTGAAAACCATTTAGTGCCTATAGGTACTTGACCAGATGGTAGCGGACATAGGTTCCAAACCTTTTGTCTTTTGAATTGAAGCAGCTCCTCTTGCATTGATTCAACCCAGCTACTATCTTTCAAGGCATCTTCCACCTTCTTGGGTTCCATTTGGGATAAAAAGCATGAGTACAAACAGACATTCCCATTGTGAGTTTTCCTCTTGTTCTCACGCCTTAGAGACTTCCCCTATGATGTTCTCAGCTGGATGAGTGTTATGAATCCTAAGTCTAGGAATCACCTCCAGTTGCAAAGATAAATCCAAATTGGACATATTTTGCTCAGGAGCTTGAATACTTGGTCCAGCTGTTGTTTCAAGCTCATTCAATAAGGACTGATTGAATAAACATCATCATTTGTTTGCTGTGAGGCATCATTAACAGTTGCCTGTTCCTTCAAGATGTTGCTTTCATCAGCTTGGTGTTGTGCAGGGTCACCTGAAGAGATTTGAAAGTCAACAGGTGAACTGCTTGTTGAAGCTCCACTATCTCTTGAGATGGTTATGTTGTCAGATCTTCCAATAGTGGGAACTTGATTTGCTGCAGCTCTTGGAGAACTTGGAATAGGTCTGGGAAGCTCAAACAGTTGATCTTCATCAGAGTCACTTTGAGCACCTGTTCCAGCTGAAACATTCTCACAAGATGGTTTAGAATAGTTTGGAAACAATTCTAAATCAAAGATATGATCAGGGCCATTCCCCCTAACACAAGGAGTGTGCTCATTGAGTACAATGTTGGAAGATTCCTCAAATTGTTGATTTTTAATATTATAAACTCTATAAGCTTTAGAGTAAGAGGAATATCCAACAAAGATAGCATCATCCGACTTTTCAGCAAATTTTGCCAAATTGTCTTTGTGTTAAGTATGGTACACCTGCTGCCAAAGGACCTTAGAAAGCCAATGAACGGTGGCCTCTTGTTCCATAACTCATAAGGGGTTTTTCCATGTGGCTTTACTACAAGAACCCTGTTCTGCACATAGCATGCAGTGCTGACTGCCTCTGCCCAGAATGTTAGAGGCAGCTTTGAATCAGCTAACATAGTTCGAGCAGCCTCAATAAGTGTCCTATTCCTCCTCTCAGCAACACCATTTTGTTGAGGAGTTCGGGGAGCACTATATTGTCTGGCAATCCCTTTTGAGTTACAAAATGAGTCAAGAACTTGGTTCTTAAACTCAGTCCCTTGATCACTTCTAATTATTTTAACCTTGTGATCAACTTGATTTTCTATTTTAAGAATAAAAGATTTCAAAGTTTCAGCAGTTTCATCTTTGGTTCTTAAAAAGAATACCCATGTAAATCTAGTAAAATCATCAACAATCACAAGGCAATATGATTTCCTTCCAATGCTCATTATACTTGTGGGACCAAATAGATCCATGTGCAATAAGTGTAATGGGGTGGTGATGGAGTTAACAACTTTGGATTTATGAGATGCCCTGTGTTGCTTCCCTTTCAGGCATGCAACACAGTTATCTTTGCAGAAAAATTCCTTTTTAGGCAAACCATGTACCAAGTTATTTTTAGCCAATTTATTCATTGTCTTAAAATTTACATGACACATTCGTTTACCATAGTGTTGACTCATCACCATCAGCTTTGGAAAGAAAGCATGATACTTCTCCCATTGGGGAAGCATTGTTCATATCCAGCTTGTACATATCCCCTTTCCTGGGAGATCTAAGAAGCACCAATTCCTGAGGAATTGTCATCCGGGTTTGAGGATTATGCACTCATGTTCTGTGAAGAGCATTTGATGCTTTTGATCACAGAATTGAGAAACACTTAACAGGTTGTGTTCAAGCTGTTTGACAAAATTAACTTTGTCAACCTTTAACTTTCCATTGGATATATTCCTCTGCCAGAAATATATCCTCCGGCCTCACCTCCAAACTGGACAGGACCTCCATCATAATGTTGAAATTATTGAAAGAGATATCTGTTCCCTGTCATGTGCCTGGAGCATCCACTATCCACAATCCAAATGTTGTTATTTTTGTCATATGGATGTCCCTGCACATAAGATGAGATGATTAGTTTTGTTTGGAAACCCAAGCCTTATTAGTCTTGGGTTCTTCCAATGATAGTGACATAATTGAACCAAAATTATGCATGGGGGTTCAATGGATGTCTTTGAAGAAGAGGTTTGGGCTACAGCATCTTCCTTGATCTTCCATTCCATCCCTTGGTTGATCATGGAGGATGAGCTTGTTGAAGCTTTTGTAGCTTGGCATTCTTCCAAAGCTTCTTTCTTTCCGGAAGAAGCCTTCACCACCTTTTCTTCCGAAGCAGTCTTCTTCTGGGATGGTTTCGAGTGGACTCTTTTATTCTTCTGAGTCTTGACAGCTTTAGCTTCCGAAGCCTTCTTCTGGGATCTTCTTTCGAAAGCAGCCTTGCTTCGGAAACAAGCTTTCCCTTTTTCATAACTTGAACCATTTGATATGGTCCAAATGAGAAACCTTCCCTGACTCCTTTCTTTTTAACATTATTTGCATAATGTGTGCTAGCAGGATTGTAGTAACAATCTTTGGCCATGTGGTTTTGCAGACCACACATGCATGCAATGTTAATCTTTTGGGAACTTGAGGATTGATGTTTCTTGTTACTTTTCTCTTCATCAGCAACCTTTCCCTTTAACTTCTGCTCCTTTGGTAGGACAGGAGTGCTGGTACTACACCCCTTTCCTGAATTAGAGTTTCCAACCACCTGGAATCCAGCTGAGATGAATACACCCTTTTGCTTTGGGTCTATCTTCAGCTTGGACTCAACCACTTTCTTGGCAGTTTTTCTGGCTGCCTTAGCTCTGCTTCTTCTGGCTTTGGTGGTCAGAATTTGATCATCATTGGCAGGGGAGGGTATAATTACCTGGTTCTTCCTTGTGATGGTCTCCATAGTTGCATCATTCTTTGACTCATAAGAAGGTGGGTCAGCAGATGGAACCTCTTGCTCCTTAGTACCACACCTTGGTTGTCTTATAGACTCATAAGAGTGTGGTGGAGCAATTTCATTGGTTCTCAACCCGCCTTTGCTTTGGTAACAAAGTTTTGAGTGAGAGGATGATGCAAGAATGGCTTGGAAGTTCTGCTTGGAAATATCATACTTCCTGGCTTGAGCCTCATCTGTGACAAGCTGGGCTTGAGCCTCAATCAATTTGGATATTAAATCCTTTATCTGAGTCTTATAGTTTGTGTGATCATGTTTTAATAGGGACACAGTTTTCTCTAACTCCTCAGTTTTTCTTTGGTAATCAGATTCAGCCCTTTTAAAGTCAGATTTTAAAACATTTAAAGACTCAATATCAGATTTAATCTCCATATTGTAGTCCTGATACAATTTAACCTTAGCAATATAGGCAGGAGTACAAAGATGTTCATATACCTTATTTTCATATGTTCCGGCCATGAGTGCTTGAGCAGGAGTCACATCATGTACCATGAAGCTCCAGTCAACTTCTTGAGCCATTGCAGCTGTTTCAGTTGATTTTACGGTGGGCTTTGGTGTAAAGGGATGTGTGGAGGCCTGTGGGGTTCCTAGGTTGGACTTGGGAGCCTTGCATTCCCTTGCAAAATGACCAAGTTGGTTACAGTTGTAACATTTGGCCTTGGTTTTGTCAAACCCAAATTTGCTGTTGATTGGGTTCTGGGGAATTTGCTTTCCAGTTCTCTTAAAGAACTTCTTTGCTCTGTAGGTTAGAAGAGCCATTTGTTGGACTATGTCCACGTATTCCACGTCATCCGGGCTGAAACACTCTAGATCATCAAAGCAATATTGATATCATTTGAGTGTCCACTTCCTGAGACAAAAGCACAGCTGTCCTGAAAGGAGCTTTGCTGAGCTTGTTGAGACCTTGGGGTCTCAAGAAATGTGATGTATGGCCTAGAGGAACAAGATGGCTGTTGGGTGTAAGTCAGGTATTGTTGAGGCTGGGAGATTCCTGAGCCTTCAGCAACCATTAAAGCGTTGCTAGCAGGAAGACTCAAGGGTCTGCTTGTCTGATGACCCCTCTTACTTTTATTTCCAAACGGTATCCATCAAGGATCCCATAGAGTTCGGTCATGGTGAGGTGATATTCAGATTCTCTGTTCTCTTGATAGAGACACAGTAGAATGTCCACTCATTGAGTAATGCACTCATGAACTTTCTTGTAATGTCTCTGAGTTCATGAGTAATCCCCACAGATTGAAGAGAAGAAATGAGATCCATGTACCTGAAGTATTGCTATCTAAGAGTCTCTCCAGCAATATAAGTGAAGTTCTCGAACTGCTGCTTCAGTGAGTCCTTCTTGGAGTCATTTGAGCTTGAGTACATTTGAGCAAGAGCATCAAACAGTTCTTTGGCAGACTTGCAATGCTCAAACCCCACCATGATGGAGTTGGGAATTGCAGTCATGAGAACAGTCATAGCATTGCTGTCGATGTCAGCTTCTTCCGGTCCTCATTAGAATAATCTTCAATAGCTTTCTCAATCATGGCACCGTTTCCACCAGCTACTTTTGGCTTATACGGGCCATTGACAATGGATTGCCACATCTTGCTGTCTTGATACCTGATGAAGCCTTCCATTCTTCTGCTCCAGGACCTGAAGTTTTCAGGGGTGATGATGGGTGCTTTGGTCATCGTTCCCATCTCTACCCAGATTTGTTGAGGGCCATTTTGAGTGAGGTATAAAGAAGAGTGAAAAACAAGTTGATTAGGATGGTGAGATCTCACAATCAAGAGCCTAAAAAGCTCTGATACCAATTGCAGGATCGGGTTTGTCACTTAAACACTTAGATTTCTCTCAAACTCGCTTACAAAACACTCAAATCAGATGAAGTAAAGTCTTTTACAAGTATTGATAATAATATAATAAGTAGCAAGGAACACACAGAAATAATTTTCAAGGCACTTTTATATATTACTTCTCAACTCAAGATATTACAAGACTCTTACAAGCATGATACATGAGTTACAATGAGAAACTATATATACTAGATCCTACAGCCGGATATACTTTGTACCAGCTAGAAACCTAAGACTAAAGCATATACTACAATGCTAAAGTTAAGGTATCTTAGATAAAGTATTATCTAAGATATGATAGTCATGACATGTCCATGACTTACCTTTTGTCACCAACTAAAGATGGCAACTGTACTAACATAAAAAGGTAAACAGTGGATTAAAGTATGGTCAACTACATGGCTTTTGAGAAAATGCCATGCAGTATCTCAGAGGTCTGCAGTGGAGTGTCAGGGAGACCATACTTATGTCCACTGGATAATAGCAGTGTCTTCCGAAAGTATGTTGGCTTCGAAAGAATAAGTTCTTCCGAAGCCACCTATACATCCAAAGAGGCTTCTATACTTCCGAGGCTTGAGGACTTCTATACTTCGGAAGTTGACTTCAGATCTTTCATTCTAAGTCTTGATCTTCGGAAGTAGGTTCTTTGTCTTCGGAAGTTGGAGTTTTCTTTCGGAAGTAAGTTTTACACTTTGTCTTCGGGAGAGCTCCTTTTTCCTTCGCAAGTTCCAAACTTAGCTTCAGAAGTCCTTTATTTGTTGTACCAAAATCTTCTAAGTGATTTGGTTTTGGTTGAGCCAGCCTTTCTAGATCCAACATTGATATCAGCGAATGCCGGGAAGACCAGAAGGTGAAGTTCGCTAACCACTCTTTTATGGATTCGGCTCTATGTTGGTGGGACAACATTGTCCAAGCCAAGGGTAGCAGCGCCATTAGGAGGATGAGATGGTCTGAGCTGAAAAAGTTGGTGATTGAGGAGTTTTGAACTCATCGGGAAATGGACAAGGTCGAAAGGGAGTTCTTGCAACTGGAGGCGAGAACCATGACACACCAACAGTACACCACAAAATTCAACGAGATGGCACGTCTGGTGCCGGATCAGGTGACACCTCTGTCCCGAAAGATCAAGAGGTATATTTAGGGTTTGCCAGCGGATATTCGCAGGCACATGATCGCTGCCCGGCCGAGCACGTTTAGGTCGGCGGTGGATTTGGCAGGGAGACTGTATGATGAGAGAACGGTGGTGGTGACTGAAGGCGGCAAGAAGAGCGGTGGTGATCGAAACTGGCGGGGGAAGAGGTTTGGTCGGGGTGATGCCTCGACGGGTAATAAGAGGGCACGGGTAGATGACCGCCATGTGGTCACATCGAGTGCGGGATTGAAAAGGTGTGGCAAGTGTGGAAGGGAACATAGTGGGGAATGCAGATTTGGGTCGAACTTGTGCTTCAAATGTGGGAAGGCGGGGCACATGGCAAAGGACTGTCGTATAGTGTGGTGCTATAACTGTGGTGAAGAGGGTCATATGAGCAGGGATTGTAAGAGGCCGTGGGCTGAGAGCTCCGGGGCGAAGAAGACGGGAGGTGAAGGACCGAGGGCGAGCGCCAGGGCATTCACCATGACACAGGAGGAAGCTAGGACGGACCCTGATGTCGTGTCCGGTACGTTTCTGGTCAACCAAACTTTAGCTTCTGTGTTATTTGATTTCGGTGCCAGTAAAAGTTTTATTTCTACTGCTTTCTATGCTAAGCTGCTTGTTAGTAATAGACGTGTTAAAGCGCCCTTTGATGTAGAAATTGCCATAAGTAAGTCAACCAGGATTTCTGAGATGATAGAGAACTATGATGTGGAACTTGAGGGTCATAAGTTTCCTGTTAGACCGTTTGTGATGACCTTAGGTGGGTTCGATTTGGTTCTTGGGATGGATTGGTTGGCGGACTTCGAGGCGAACATTATGTGTCGCAAGAAGATGATTCGTTTGACAGCGCCTGACGGTAGTTTAGTGACGGTTTATGGTGATCGGGTTACTACGATTCCGAAAGTGATCTCGATGGCGGTGGCGGGAAAGTGTATGAGGCGTGGATGTAACGCTTACTTGGCCTATGTGAAGGATGTGGATACGCCAACCCCACAACTAGCCAGTGTACCGGTTGTGTGTGACTTTCCAGACGTGTTTCCAGAAGACTTATCAGGAGTGCCACCTGACCGAGAGATCGAGTTTCAGATTGATCTGATAACGGGTGCCCAACCTGTTGCCAAGGTACCGTATCGGCTGGCTCCGACAGAGATGAAAGAGTTGATGGAGCAGTTGCAAGAACTGCTTGATAAGGGGTTCATTAGACCGAGTATCTCTCCTTGGGGTGCTCCGGTCCTGTTTGTGAAGAAGAAAGACGGTAGTATGAGGATGTGTACTGACTAACGTGAGCTGAACAAGTTGACGGTAAAGAACGGATACCCCTTATTGAGGATAGATGATTTGTTCGATCAGCTTAAGGGTGTGCCAGTTGGTTTTCAAGGATAGATCTTCGATCTGGTTATCATCAGTTGAAGGTGAAGGAGCAAGATATTCCTAAAACAGCTTTTCGCACGCGCTATGGTCACTACGAGTTTCTTGTCATGTCTTTTGGTTTGACCAATGTGCCAGCTGCTTTTATGGATCTTATGAATCGAGTGTGTCGGTCGATGTTGGATATATCAGTGATCGTGTTTATTGATGATATCCTGATCTACTCGAGGAGCGAAACAGAGCATACCGGTCATATTGGGGAGGTTCTAGAGACGTTGAGAAGGGAGAAATTGTACGCCAAGTTCTCCAAGTGCGCGTTCTGGTTGCGCGAGGTTCAATTCTTGGGTCATGTGGTGAATCCTGACGGGATTATGGTGGACCCGACAAAGGTGGAGGCGGTTATGCAATGGAAGTCACCAAAAACGCCATCCGAGATTCGTAGCTTCTTGGGTTTGGCGGGCTACTACAGAAGGTTCATTCAAGACTTCTCTAAGATCGCTTCTCCACTAACCAAGTTGACCCGGAAAGATGTAAAGTTTATATGAGGTCAAGCTCAAGAGAAGGCGTTCGATGAACTGAAGGCGAGGTTGACTCAAGCTCTAGTTCTGTCATTACCTGATAGAAGCGAAGATCTGGTGGTTTATTCTGATGCTTCCTACTCAGGTTTGGGGTGCGTGTTGATGCAGAGGGGAAGGTTATAGCCTATGCATCCCGACAGTTGAAGGTTCTGAGGTCAATTATCCTACTAATGACCTGGAGCTAGCAGTTGTGGTCTTTGCACTAAAGATTTGGAGCACTATCTTTACGGGACGAAGTGCGCCATTTTCACTGACCACAAGAGCTTGAAGTACTTCTTTGAGCAGAAAGATATGAACATGAGACAGAGACGATGGTTGGAGCTTATAAAGGACTATGATTGTGAGATCCATTACCATCCGGGCAAGGCCAACGTGGTGGCAGATGCCCTTAGTCGGAAAGAGAGGCCCGAGCCAGTTAGAGTGAAAGCGTATCAGCTAATCATGACCTCTGATATGATGAAGCAAGTCAAAGAGTTTCAAGATGAGGCATTAAAAGAAGATCATCTTAACTCTGAAAGGATGAGAGGTCTGGTTGGGGAATTGGGCGAAAACACACTTGGTGTTAAAACCCGATAAGGACGGGTGTGGATTCCTCGTTTTGGGGATCTACGGATGAAGATCATGGATGAGGCTCACAAGACTCGATACTCCATTCATCTTGGTGCCACAAAGATGTATCAAGACTTGAAGAAGAATTATTGGTGGCCGGGTATGAAGCGCGACGTGGTGGAGTATGTGAGTAAATGCATTACTTGTCTACAGGTGAAGGCCGAGCATCAGAAGCCGTATGGGAAGATCCAACCTTTGGATATACCGGAATGGAAGTGGGAGCACATCACCATGGATTTCATTACGAAGTTGCCGCGTACTCCGAAAGGGTATGATGCCGTATGGGTGATTGTGGACCGTCTGACGAAGAGTGCTCACTTCCAACCGATCCACGAGACATATTCATCTGAAAGGTTGGCGGATCTATTCATCAGAGAAATTATAACTCGTCATGGTGTGCCGGTGTCTATTGTATCTGATCGTGACACCCGGTTTACATCCAAATTCTGGAAGAAATTCCACGACGCCATGGGGACGAGGTTACATATTAGTACGGCTTATCATCCCGAAACTGATGGTCAGTCAGAAAGGACCATTCAGACACTGGAAGACATGCTTCGGGCATGTGTGATTGATTTTGGGGGAAGTTGGGATGACCACTTACCGTTAGCTGAATTCTCATACAACAACAGCTATCATGCCAGCATTGGTATGCCACCATACGAGATGCTATACGGTAGGAGATGCAGAACACCCGTTTGTTGGGGTGATATTGGTCAAAAGGAGTTGGGGAGCGTCGAGGTGATCGAGGCTACGACTGAGAATCTTGAGAAGATCAAAGCCTTCATGAAGGCAGCCAAAGATAGACAGAAGTCGTATGCTGATAAACGACACAGGCCGATTGAGTTCCAGGTAGGTGACCGAGTTATGTTGTAGGTCTCACCTTAGAAGGGTATCATCCATTTCCGAAAGCGGGGCAAGTTGAGCCCAAGGTATATAGGCCCTTTCCAAATCATCGCTCGAGTAGGAGAGGTGGCGTATAGATTGGAGTTACCGGATGAGTTAAGTGGAATTCACCCGACATTCCACGTATCTCATCTGAGGAAATGCTTGGCAGATGAAGATATGATTGTTCCATTGGAAGATATCGAAGTAGACGAACCGCTCAATTATGTGGAGCAACCAGTGGCAATCATTGATCGAAAGGAAAAGAGGCTTAGAAATAAAGGGATCCGAGTCAACGTGGGAGACTGAGGAAGAAATGAGACAGCATTACCCACGTTTGTTCGAAGAATAACAGGTTTCGGGGACAAAACCTATTTAAGGGGGGTGGACTTGTAACACCCGGTTATTTATTTATTTTGAAGCTGACGAATGAAGAAAAAAGAAATAAAGTTCAAAGTCGAGGGATCAAACTCCCAACGAAGGAAAGTTGGAAATGTGGTGATATTTGTAGGGAGAGGGCAGCCAAACTCTCCCCACACACTCACATTTCAGCCAAGTAAAAGAGAGAAGAAGAGAGAAAGGAAGAAAAGAGGAAGAAGTGTTGGTTCGGGTTGGTTCGAGTGGCCAAAATCGTTGAGGAGCGAGTCAAATTGAAGCCCTTGTCATTGTGCTCATTTTTCTGAGTTCTAGGACCCCACTTTTACTTGTTTTCAAACGATTTTGGGGCTGGAAAGCATGAAAAACCCCTTTTTGTATGTGTGTGTTTATGACCCAATTGGGTGTGTTGCGTGTGATGCGTTTGGAGTTTGTTTCGGGCTTGTGTGTGCTTGTATGGTATTGTGGTATGCATTCCTAAGGTCTAGGATGGTTAATTTAGGCTTAGAATGGGTTTGGATGAGCTTGGAGGCCGAAAATGGCAGATTGGGTTTGCGATGAACTCCTTTCTACATCAGCTAGGGCTAGGCGACCGACTGGAGGCCATACGGCTGACTGAGAGGCGATTGAGGTTCATTCGCACGATTGAGGCTTATTCGCACGACTGAGGGTTCATTCGCACGATTAAGGTTCCATTCGTACGATTGGGAGTCCAGTCGAATGGGGAGTCATACGACTGAGGGTCCAGTCACATAGGTGCTTAGTCGCATGAGTCCATTCGCATGAGGTCAGTCGCATAGGTGCTCATTCGCATTAGTTCCATCCGCATGAGGTCCATACGCACGACTGGGTGTCCATTCGCATAGATGTTCATTTGCATGATGTTCAGTTGCATGGAGGCCATGCGACTGAAGGGTGTCCATACGCCCGAATAGGGCTGTTGCACTCGAAGGAAAGTGTAGTTCGACTTCTGACTTTCGGGGAAAAGTGCAGATGTAAGTTTTGATGTAAAGGTTCCCGTAAGAGCATGTAAGATGACTGTTATGACCTTAGAGAGCATGTTGGGCATGATGATGATAATGTTGCATGTTTATGCATGTTATGTATGTATGATGTTGCCCTGTATGATGATGATAACTGTGTATGATATGTTCCTTATTATGATGGAAGTTTATCTTTCTTGTGGCTTTATGTGTCGTGTTAATGAATGAATGAAGTATTATGTAACGTAAAGTGAAAGATAATGAAAGAGAAACATGAAGTAAGAATGCATGCATTATTAAATGATGAATGAACGAAGGAAAGGCTTGCAAGCACATATATGAGGTGAGCAACCCTGTTGTTGCAAGAGACTCGGATAGCGTGCAATCGTTGAGATTGCCCATGAGGTGAGCAACCCTGTTGTTGCAAGAGACTCGGATAGCGTGCTATCGTTGAGATTGCCATGAGGTGAGCAACCCTGTTGTTGCAAGAGACTCGGATAGCGTACTATCGTTAAGACTGATAATGAGGTGAGCAACCCTATGGTTGCAAAAGACTCGGATAGCATGCAATCGTTGGGATTGCTAATGAGGCGAGCGACCCTGTTGTCGCAACAGACTCGGAAGAACGAACGTATAAAATGAACGAAAGTTAATGAATGATAAAGATAATAACTATCATCTATATATACGTATGTTGTGTGATCGCATGGATGAAATGAACGGTTTTAACAAAAGAAAAGTATGTTTTATTATAAAACTAGAACTCACTCAGCAACGCTGACTTTTTATGTGTTTCCAGTTGACAGGTAATGATTGCTGAGGATGGCACTGCAAGGCTACTCGGCTTTTTTGGGATGGCATCCATTTATAATGCTTTCGTGATGTAATGCAAACATGTATTTTGTAATCGGATAATGATGTATTATTCGGAAAAATCTATTATATTGAAATGGAAGGAAGTTTTAAATGTTTTCGCTGCGATATTTTATAAAAGTTAAATGTAGTTATTTGTTTTACGTGCGATGAATGACTAACTGTAGGCGTCCCGGGAACGGGGCCTTACAAGTTGGTATCAGAGCCAAAGTTTAAGTGAAACGGGTAAATTTTCAAAATAAACCTTAACTTAAACTGAGAATGGGATGAAAAGGGAATGGGATGCCAATCTGAGTAGCTGCGTGCCATCAGGTATTTTCGTAAAGTTAACCGGTTTTATGTGCGCATGGTATGTGGTTATGTGTTGTATGTAGATTTAAATACTGATGTTGTCAGGACAGGTAATGCTTGGGGTATGAAGAGTAAAGTAAGTGGCTAATCACAACTGGCCACTGTAATTAGGGACTTACTATACTTGACATAAAATGAGCTGTTTCCTTAAAATGACCATGTTGGTGTTTGAATCTTTCAGTATGGTATAGAGAATGGCTGGTGGTAGATCCTCTAAAGCTTCTAGGGGTGGAGGCCGTGGTGGGCCTGATGCTGAACCGCAACCTAAATGAGGAAGGCCTAGAGTTGAGAAGGTGGTTCCTGAAGAACCTGAGACCCCTTATCCAGAGGCTGGGGATGAGAGTGCAAACTTGAGGGCCTCGGTAAAGGAGGCTGTTGTTGAAGAAGTACATTAGGTCATGCAGACAGTCTTACCGTCTGTGGTGACCGAAGTCATCAAGGCTGTGAAAAAAGGAGAAAGAAAGGAGAGAAACAGGGCCTCGGGGGAGTGGGAGCAACCGGAGCCTGAAATGATTTTCTCTGATAATGAGGAAGAGGAAGAAGATGAGCCCCTGCAAGAGGTGGTACGAGGCTGTAACTACGAGGCGTTTATGAGATGCAAGCCCCCAACTTTTGATGGAAACAGCACTGCTGCTGTTGCTCACCGATGGGTGAGGGAAATGGAGGCTATTCTTAATATCAGCGAATGCCGGGAAGAGCAGAAGGTGAAGTTCGCTACCCACTCTTTTGTGGATTCGGCTTTGTGTTGGTGGGACAACATTGTCCAAGCTGAGGGTAGCAGGGCCATTGGGAGGATAAGATGGTCTGAGCTGAAAAAGTTGGTGATTGAGGAGTTTTGTCCTCATCGGGAAATGGACAATGTCGAAAGGGAGTTCTTGCAACAGGAGGCGGGAACCATGACACACCAATAGTACACCACAAAATTCAACGAGATGGCACGTCTGGTGCCGGATCAGGTGACACCTCTGTCCCGAAAGATCAAGAGGTATATTCAGGGTTTGCCAGCGGATATTCGCAGGCACATGATCGTTTCCCGGCCGAGCACGTTCAGGTCGGCGGTGGATTTGGCAGGGAGACTGTATGATGAGAGAACGGTGTGGTGACTGAAGGCAGCAAGAAGAGCGGTGGTGATCGAAACTGGCGGGGGAAGAGGTTTGGTCGGGGTGATGCCTCGACGGGTAATAAGAGGGCACAGGTGGATGACCGCCATGTGGTCACATCGAGTGCGGGATTGAAAAGGTGTGGCAAGTGTGGAAGGGAGCATAGTGGGGAATGCTGATTTGGGTCGAACTTGTGCTTCAAATGTGGGAAAGTGGGGCACATGGCAAAGGACTGTCGTATATATAACTGTGGTGAAGAGGGTCATATGAGCAGGGATTGTAAGAGGCCGAGGGCTGAGAGCTCCGGAGCAAAGAAGACGGGAGGTGAAGGACCGAGGGCGAGCGCCAGGGCATTCACCATGACACAGGAGGAAGCTAGGACGGACCCTGATGTTGTGTCCGGTACGTTTCTGGTGAACCAAACTTTAGCTTCTGTGTCATTTGATTCGGGTGCCAGTAAAAGTTTTATTTCTACTGCTTTCTATGCTAAGCTGCCTTTTAGTAGTAGACGTGTTGATGCGCCCTTTGATGCAGAAATTGCCATAAGTAAGTCTACCAGGATTTCTGAGATGATAGAGAACTGTGATATGGAACTTGAGGGTCATAAGTTTCCTGTTAGACCGTTCGTGATGACCTTAGGTGGGTTCGATTTGGTTCTTGGGATGGCTTGGTTGGCGGACTTCGAGGCGAACATTGTGTGTGCGAAGAGAAGAAGATGATCGTTTGACAGCGCCTGACGACAGTTCAGTGACGATTTATGGTGATCGGGTTACTACGATTCCGAAAGTGATCTCGATGGCGGTGGCGGGAAAGTGTATGAGGCGTGGATGTAGCGGTTACTTGGCCTATGTGAAGGATGTGGATACGCCAACCCCACAACTAGCCGATGTACCGGTTGTGTGTGACTTTCCAGACGTGTTTCAAGAAGACTTATCAGGAGTGCCACCTGACTGAGAGGTGCCCAACCTTTGCCAAGGTATCGTATCGGCTGGCTCCAACAAAGATGAAAGAGTTGATGGAGCAATTGCAAGAACTGCTTGATAAGGGGTTCATTAGACCGAGCATCTCTCCTTGGGGTGCTCCGGTCCTGTTTGTGAAGAAGAAAGACGATAGTATGAGGATGTGTATTGACTACCGTGAGCTGAACAAGTTGACGGTAAAGAACCGATACCCCTTACCGAGGATAGATGATTTGTTCGATCAGCTTAAGGGTGCCAGTTGGTTTTCAAGGATAGATCTTTGATCTGGTTATCATCAGTTGAAGGTGAAGGAGCAAGATATTCCTAAAACAGCTTTTCGCACGCGCTATGGTCACTACGAGTTTCTTGTCATGTCTTTTGGTCTGACCAATGCGCCAGCTGCTTTTATGGATCTGATGAATCGAGTGTGTCGGTCGATGTTGGATAAATCAGTGATCGTGTTTATTGATGATATCCTGATCTACTCGATGAGCGAAACAGAGCATACCGGTCACATTCGGAAGGTTCTAGATGATAGGATCGGATCAATTAGGTTTGAATTATGCAGCGGAATATCACGAATTAAGATCGAATTCAAGCAAGAAAGGTAATGAATATGCAAGACAATCAATCACAATTATAGAGAGAATATTTCTGTTAAAGGAATGTTTTCATTCACGCGTAATGCTTCGGTTAGAATACAGCTAGGTCAACATCCCTTATATAGAGGAATGTGACGTCTCATGATGTTACTTGACAGTGACATCTAACAGAATTTACAAAAACAACTGAAATATGCAAACTACTGAGATGTTCTCAACAACTGATTACATCTCAGTGAATGCTTAGTACAATTACATGAAACTACTGACTACAACTACTAAAACAATAAGCTACTGAAATATAAAGTTACAAGTACTGAAAAGTAAAACCATCACAACTACTGAAGTTAACAACTTCAGCTGTTGTGACAACTGCTGATCACTCTGGTCTTCAGTCTTTGTCTTCAGCACTTCATCTTCAGACTTTGTCTTCAGTCTTTGCTTTCAGACTTTGTCTTCAGTTCTTTGCTTTCAAACTTGTCTTCAGACCTTTGTAATCAGCTGATGTCTTCAGCAGTTGTGATCTTCATCAGCAGTTGTAATGTCTGTGGGACTTAGAGGTTTTTCTGATTAGGCTCATTGGTTCTTTTGGTCCAACAAACTCCCCTGAACCAATGCAGCCAAAACCTCTAACTTTATTGAAGATCACACTTATTCTTTGGCAAAAGTACTCTCTTGATCAGCTTCAGAGGTAAACAAATAAGCACAGGCCAGGAAAAGGTTTCTAATCATTTGATTGGCTAAGTATGGAAGGGAACTCTGTCTTGGGGAAATTGGACACAGAGTCTTGTCCCAACCATGAAACCTATTTCCCATTGATGAGTCTGAAAGACTCCCTTGCATAGGCCTCAAGGAGAACAACTTGTTCCTCCTTGGTGAGTTCTTCTGCTTCTCCCTCAAAGAAGAACTCAGGCCCATAGTACTCAGACAGATACCTCATTGTCTTCCCATTCTTGAACTCAACAGTTTTATCTCTCTATATGCGAATTCATCTGGATGAGAGCCTTCAAGCAACAACTGGAGTTCACTCTTCTGAAGATCTTCAAGTCTTTTATACAACAACCCCTTCTTGATCATTTTGTTCTCAAGAATAGACATAGGGGTTGATTTGTTTGGATGTGTGAGCTCTCTTGAATTCTTCAATGATTTCCCAGGGTGAGACTACCATGGCCAACATGATTGCAGCATTCAAAGTCTTTCTTACTTGGCCATGAT
Organism: Flaveria ramosissima; assembly: GCA_025215565.1. Lineage (NCBI taxonomy): Eukaryota > Viridiplantae > Streptophyta > Magnoliopsida > Asterales > Asteraceae > Flaveria > Flaveria ramosissima. The sequence goes on from CM046034.1 coordinate 28,448,032, forward strand.
ATCTACTTGGTAGTTTTTCTTGTTGTGAATTCTAGAACTTACCCGGATCTGGCCAAATCTCACTCTCTCTTTTTTGATGTTGTAAAAGTATGCCTGAGAGTGTACAGCCTTTGAGCTTGAATCTTCATAGCTTGAATGGATAAGGACTGAGGGAAGTCCTTGTCAACCATTCTAAGAAAATGCTCATCATGCTGCTTCTGCTGTTCTTCTTCTTCAATTTTGACCTTAACTATCTGCCTTTGAGTTTCAGGAGTTATTGCTTGAGATTGACTCCTAGGCTTCAGTTTCTTCTTTTCAAGAACAGCAGATATTGGCAGATTGTCTTCTTCATCCTCTTCTTCTTCTTCTTCCATCCTCAGCAACCTTCTTTTTCTTTTTGGTGCTTCACTGGTGGAATCTTGGATGGGTTTCTTGGGTGAAGGGATTGGTTTAGATGGTTGTGAGGTTGATTGTTTTGGAGGTTGAGAGGTTGGTTGTTTTAAAGGTTTTGATATTGGCTGTTTGGTTGTGAGGTTGGCTTGGAAGATTGTTTTGGTAAGGGAGATTTGAAGGGCTGCTCTATCATTTTGTTGGTGAGGGTGGCTTTGGATAACTTTGCCATATCAGTTCTCTTCCCAGCACCAGCTTCATCCAGAGCTTCAATGATTAAGCCTTTGTTGAAGCTTTCAGATGAGCATATCGTGGTAGTTATCTCCAAGATGCTATCTCTGGACCATGACTTAATCTCAATGATAGGTCTTCCCAAATGTTTAGAGAGGAATCTAATCATAGCTTCTAATCTCTCCCTTTCTTCTTCATTGCAACTTGCCCATCGATCCTCAATTTCTTGAATCTCAAGTCTCCTGATCTCTGAGTCAAGTTTGGCAGTATCAAATCCTTGCCTAAAGAGCTGATCAATGATCCTGTCCATGGATCTGCTATGTTGGTCATCAGCTTCTTTGATCATCTCATCTAACCTCTTCTCATCTTTAGTTTGTTCACCCATACTCTCCTTTCTTTTGTAGGTGATGATCTCTTTGCCTTTATTCTCTTCCTTATCTTCTTCCTCTTCAGCTCTTTTCCTTTTATCATCCTTTACTGACTTAGACTCCACCTTTTTGGTTGTATTGGGTTCAGGGGTTTGAATGTCAGAAAGGTGCTTGGATACAGCATCAGTCACAATGGATTGAAGATCTGAGGAGAGCCTCTCATCAATGGTTTTATGAACAATAGATGTGATGATGGGGGTGATGAGAGGTAAGGATTATTTGAAAGCAGCAACCATTTGCTCATAGGGGTTCTCTCCCTGAGAAATGGTGCCTGAGCCAGAGGCTGGTGGTTGTTTGATTTAAGTGGCTCAGTGTTTGGGGAAGCTCCAACAGAAGCTGCCATCTGTGGGTTTATTGGGGCAGATGGTCTTGATTTAAGTGGCTCAGTGTTTGAGAAGGGAGAAATTGTACGCCAAGTTCTCCAAATGCGCGTTCTGGTTGCGGGAGGTTCAATTCTTGGGTCATGTGGTGAATCCTGACGGGATTATGGTGGACCCGGCAAAGGTGGAGGCGGTTATGCAATGGAAGTCACCAAAAACGCCATCCGAGATTCGTAGCTTCTTGGGTTTGGCGGGCTACTACAGAAGGTTCATTCAAAACTTCTCTAAGATCGCTTCTCCACTAACCAAGTTGACCCGGAAAGATGTAAAGTTTATATGAGGTCAAGCTGAACTGAAGGCGAGATTGACTCAAGCTCCAGTTCTGTCATTACCTGATGGAAGCGAAGATCTGGTGGTTTATTCTGATGCTTCCTACTCGGGTTTGGGGTGCGTGTTGATGCAAAGGGGAAGGTTATAGCTTATGCATCCCGACAGTTGAAGGTTCATGAGGTCAATTATCCTACTCATGACCTGGAGCTAGCAGCTGTGGTCTCAAAACTAAAGATTTGGAGGCACTATCTTTACGGGACGAAGTGCGTCATTTTCACTGACCACAAGAGCTTGAATAACTTCTTTGAGCAGAAAGATCTGAACATAAGACAGAGACGATGGTTGGAGCTTATTAAGGACTATGATTGTGAGATCCATTACCATCCGCGCAAGGCCAACATGGTGGCAGACGCCCTTAGTCGGAAAGAGAGGCCCGAGCCGATTAGAGTGAAAGCGTATCAGCTAATCATGACCTCTGATGTGATGAAGCAAGTCAAAGAGTTTCAAGATGAGGAATTGAAAGAAGATCAACTTAACTCTGAAAGGATGAGAGGTCTGGTTGGGGAATTGGGCGAAAACACACTTGGTGTTTAAACCCGATTGGGACGGGTGTGGATTCCTCGTTTTGGGGATCTACAGATGAAGATCATGGATGAGGCTCACAAGACTCGATACTCCATTCATCCTGGTGCCACAAAGATGTATCAAGACTTGAAGAAGAATTATTGGTGGCTAGGTATAAAGCGCGATGTGGTGGAGTATGTGAGTAAATGCCTTACTTGTCTACAGGTGAAGGCCGAGCATCAGAAGCCTTATGGGAAGATCCAACCTTTGGATATACCGGAATGGAAGTGGGAGCACATCACCATGGATTTCATTACGAAGTTGCCGCGTACTCCAAAAGGGTATGATGTCATATGGGTGATTGTGGACAGTCTGACGAAGAGTGCTCACTTCCTACCGATCCGCGAGACATATTCATCTGAAAGGTTGGCGGATCTATTCATCAGAGAAATTGTAACTCGTCATGGTGTGCCGGTGTCTATTTTATCTGATCGTGACACCCGGTTTACATCCAAATTCTGGAAGAAATTCCACGACGCCATGGGGACGAGGTTACATATTAGATGTTTAAGAGTCAAAGGTGATGTCCTAAAGAATAAAAAAAACAATAACTTGAGGTCGGAATTCATTACAAGAAGTTAGGACGTTTAGAGAATGTCAAAAAAGCGAAAGGTATATTGGAAAAGGATTATTGTACCAATTTTAGATTCTGGACAGAATGTTTGGTACGTGTTTGAACAGGTTTTAAAATAGCAAACGGTTTTATAAAATTATAAAAATTTACAGTTGACTATTTCAGAGTCTCCCGGACGACTTTTTTTCAGAAATATTTTTATGAAAATATCCATAAGTAGGTCAAAACAGCAGCACAAGACAGAAGATGCTGAAATGCGCACTTATATTGTGAAGGCTATTGTTGCGTTGTCCAATTGAGTTTGAAGACGTATAAACTATCGTTAAAAAGGTAATTCAATGAACTTAATATTTGAGTCTGATTTTACTCAAATTTAGTTTGTTATGAGTAAGTTATTGTTAGTTGAAGTCAGACTATATTCTGCTAAATATGTAGTAAGGCACTTATGTGCACTTTTTAAATTGCTAAAGTATGAAACGGGTTAGAACAAATTTTTTATGTTATATATGATATATTAGACTTCATTTGAGTTATAAAAAATATTCTAAGTCTTTGGCATAGCCATAATTTAGAGAAATAATCTTGTGGAATAACCGAAATGCGGCTGCTAGCTGTCCATATGCAAACGGGATTCTTTTTGTACGTTAGCGTGTTCTTAGCTTGATTTAGGAATGTTAGTGATTGTTATAAGGTTAGTGAAAGTTAGAATGTTAATGATAAAATGATGATGATTAAAATTAATAAAGATTTAGTAGGAGAAAGAATAAAAATAAGAACATAAGAACAATTGAATGTTAGGATGATTAGAACAATATAGATATACATAATATAAAAGCAATTGTAAGGTTACCTTAGTATTAGAAACTTCTTGAAATTACTTGTAAAAGAAAATTCTTGAATTTGATCAAAACCAAAGGATGAAAGAAAGATATATGAGTGAGATTTTTGGAGAACGAGCAAATTGTTAGGATCTGGTATTTGAACGAAATACCGAATGATTAACATGTAAACAAACCAAATAGTGCGTAATCCTATTTGATTGGCGATCCAATCAGTGAGAACGCACGTAGAATCAATAAAGTATTGAATCAAACGTTAAGAATCGATTAGGAATCGATCTACAACGTTTTATGAACTTGGAGTATGAACTTGGAGGCTTCTGGACGGCTAGGGTACGTCTGGAATCGAAATAGAATGAATGCTTACGTTTTTCCACGAATTGGGTGGTATTTATAGGTTAGTATTGTTCATTCGGGCGACTGAACCATAAGTATGGTTCAGTCGTGCGATTGAACCATGCGATTGATCCATTCGTATGACTGAGTGTTCAGTCGTGCGACTGAGCCAATCTTATGTTACAATCATACGACTGATCCAGTCTCCTGGTTCAGTCGTGCGACTGAGTCATTCATATGGAGTTATTCATGTGTATGGTCCATTCGTATGGGCCATTCGCATGAGAACTTCATTTTGTTAAGTTTGAATGTATTAATTAATATAACATTATGTGTGTCAATTCAAACAATCACAAACCTATTTAACAATTCAACATCGACTCATTAATGAAATATTAAACATTGTAAATCACAAGCAACCAATATCATTTCATTAACATTCCAAACATTACATCAGTGTAAGAACAAACAAGATCTATTACATTCATATCATGATCTAGGTACATACATGTATCAACAAACTCCCCCTGGACCTAGATCTCTCTAATGTCTTGTTTTCTGCATTACCTCCTCATACTTCTTGTACTTATCCTCTCTTGTGACTCCTGCGTGAATTTCAAACGCAAAACAGAGTCTTATGACATTCTGGAACTGGAGGGCTTGTACTATATCCTGCGTATCATGGAACAGTGGCCACTTGTATAGAGTGTAGACATCATTAGCTGACAAGTTGGTGAGCCACATTGGGTCAAATACCCTAATGGTATCCATTTGGCCCTATTTATTTAGCACTATGACCGCTTCTCCTGTTCTCCAATCATAGTACCACCACTTAAAGTGTGGAGTGAAGTCCTGTGGCATTTCCCTGAGAGGGATTCTTGACATCGTGCGCGGAGGACTCCACTTCAGCACTATTGGCTTTCCAGTAATGGCATCAACTTCAGACCTTCTGATGTACCTTGTAGGTTGTTGGGGTCTGAAGTTAACCCACCTGGTGTGGTACTCTTTCCTCAGGGCAGCCTCAAACCAGCCTTACATCTTTCTTGGGTCAGCATACAACAGCTTCAGTTTGGCCAGCTGGTTGAGCTCAAAACTGGTAGAGTCTTTAGATCATGTGGAAATCTAAAGTACTCTATGCCCTTCTCCCTCTTAACTGCATAGACATTAGATCCTCAAAATATGCCCACGCTATAATCCTGCTCGACACCATATGATGTTTCTTTACTCTGTAGAGTTTGGTGTAGACATTCTGTTTAGGTGCAGCGCGTTGGGCTCGAACTTCCTCAAAACAAGCAGCCCACTCAGCCTTCTGTTATCAGCATCATCGTTTGAGGCTTGGGCCGTTCCTTCTGTCTTCTCGGATTCCTGCTCCATCTTATCTAGCACCTCAAATGTATCACTGACAAGGGATTCACCCAGATTGGGGACCACATTTCCCTCGTTGTCAGCATACTGAGGGTAGTGCTCTGCAGTGACATCTTCTATCTCTATTTCATCAACGTCGTTTAGCTTTCGTCACTTGTAGAGTCACACGTTGGAGCATCCTTTACAATCTCATCGGGATTTAGCTTGAAGATCTCAGCTAGTTGCTCATTTGATAGATCGTGAATTATTTCCCCTTCTTCAGGGGTATAACTCAAAGACCTCCTGACGATCCCTTGCAGATCAAGAATCATAGTCAACTGAGTCTTGACCTGCCGAAGGGGAGCAACAACATCGAATTCATCCCTTTGATAGTTTGGATCTGTTTGATTTAGACATGTAACACATCAACCATTAGTTAATAATCAAGACAGAAATGCATTAATCTTAATATAAACATCGAATACATAAGTTTAAATACATGATTCAAATACAAAAGTAATCAAATACATAGACATCTAATCATTACTTTTGTCTTGGATCACTGGATCATCGCTTGGTGGGGCAGAGGAGGAAGCTCGTTGGTCTTGGTTCTTCTTTGATCTTCTTTCTTGACCTTGAGCAGAGGCAGATGCAGCTGCATCTCTCCTTCTTCATCATCATCTTCATTCCTTTCCTCTGTCCTCTCTTCCTCAATCCCTTCATCATCATCAGTCTCATCATCATCGTCCTCATCATCATCTCATCATCATCATCATCACCATCATCACCATCATCACATCTCCCTCTTTAATCTTTAGTGGCTCATCTTTAGATCCCTTAAGCTTGAGCATGATGGTCTTCTTAGCATCCTCCAACTCCTCAATCTTCTTAGTAGATGTGACTCTTTGCTCTTGGAGTTGGGCGATCTCGTGGCTCTGAGAAGCTATTTGTTGGGCCTGCTCCTCGATCAGCTGAGCCTACTTCGAGATCTGATGTAACTGCGCCGCAGTAAGATCTGCCAGCTGACGGATCTGCGTTGTCTTCTCTTCATCTGCAGCTAACAAACGCATCACCATCCGGTTCAGCGCTGAAAGCTGTTCCTCTACCCCAATTGGATGGTAGGTAGAGGTGATCCGTATATGTGTGAGGGATGTGATGAGGGTCCTGCTTGGTGGCTAGTGGTGGTGGTGGTGGCTGTGGTAAAGATGGGGTTGGTCTAGATGATATTGGAGGTGTTGTAGGTGTGAATGATATGGTGGTGGTTGGCATATGTATAGTGGGGTGGTAGTGGTAGCTGGGTGGCTGTGGTGGTGGATGGTGTGGCTGTAGAGGTGGTAGAAGTGGTGGTAGCTGTGGTGGTGATGTAGGTGAGTCTTCTCTTCTTCTTCTTCTGGCCGTGGGGCTGAGCCATCCTTTTCTTCCTCGATCCAGTCGAGGTGGATGCTCCCCTAGAACACGGCTAGATGGCTCTGGAGCATAGTTAGGATCTGAAGCAGTCTCTCCCGAATCCCTGGGGCGTTCACCAACCGCCCGGAGTCCATGCTCTGTGGGAACAACCTTGCTTCCCACAATCCTAGTCAAGGGCTCCTCATTCGACTCTTCTTCCTCCTCACCAGGTATGAAGTCCTGGTGGAACCCATCCGACTCAGCTATGTCGCCTGTGGGGGCAGATACTGGAGGTATAACGTTTGTAGTTGTGCCCCTCGGTGGAATAGGCATGTCATCTCCAGCATCCCCACTGTCATCATCATCTGAATCATGTGTGGGTAGAGCAATCTGCTCAACCTCAGAATCACTGTCGTCGTGGCGCCACTTCCTCCTAGCTGGCACCACATAGTCCTCCCGGGCCAGATGCCCAAACAATCTCCTGACAGGGGGTTTCACCTGCTTCCCCCTGTATACCTTCATCCTCCCCAAGGTGGTATCATCCATCACCTCAAGTACAACAACATCATCCTTCTCCTTTGGCAGGGAGGGGAGCTTCTGGTCTATGATCATCTGTATAAATCTGGGGTACATACAGAAGCCCTCCTTCCCTTTCCCTTCAATGTTCTCCACCAAGTAGGTGAAGATCATCCTGGAGAAGCTGAACGGGTGGTTCAGCACCAACGCAACATAGGCGTTATGGATCTGGTCGGATAACTCATAAAAACCTCCCTTCCTGGAAGCTATGCACTTTAGCAGCACGTGCGCAAGATACTTAAACTGGGGACAGAGGTTGCTCTTGTTGAGCACCCCAGCATTAATGTCCCCAGAGTACTTGGCTCGTAGAAAGCATCCTCTGACAGTTAGGGGTGTAGTCTAGTCGGACAATCAGCATCGTCCCCCAACTGTAACACGATCCTAAGATCCTCCTCTGTGATAGCTATAGCCTCTCCAAAGATGAACTTCTGATGCAGTGAGGCTCAGAGGATCGATCAACTGTCGCACCTCTCCAAAAGACATGTTGAATGGAACGATAAGGGGTACAGGGAGCAGATATGGCGTGTGCAATCCTCGATCTCCTTAGGAAGGTGATAATGCCAGAGAAATTTGTAGCATTTCTGGATGTCAGATCCAGATGAGCACAAATATTATGCTTCGTACTCATAGTCCATCGACTCGTATCTGTTACACAAACAAAGTAAACATTAGTACCATTGGCTAAGAATGTCATGAAACACTTGGACTTGAAAAAAATTATTTCTGTCATGCGAATGAGGTTGTGCGACTGAGATCAGTCGTGCAACTGAGCAATGCGACTGGGTTTCAGTCGTGCGAATGACCCTATGCGTACGACTGAGTGTGCGACTGGACTCATGCGTATGTAATCTCATGCAGTTACACCAGTCATGCAACTGAAACATACGCATGGTTTCAGTCGTGCGGTTAAGCTATTCGCACCCTTCAGTTGTGCGACTGAAGTTCATCAACCTGTCCATTCGCATGTTGTACTGACTGTTCAATTCAAATTCAATTTTTCACCAATTTTGAGTTTAGGCTTCGTGTTCTGGTTCATTAGACTCGCAATGCATTCGTATAACACCTAACATCTTTAATTTCATTTGTTTGAGCCGTTTAGTTAGGTTATTTTGTCACACAAGTCTCGGTTATTCTAACATGGTCCGATGTCCAGATTTAGTGTAAATTGAATGATTTGGTAATGTTTTGGCACCGCAAATTACCTGTAGAATCAATGTAAATGGTCAGTATGCAAGAATCGAGGGATTATAGAGATCAAACGAATTTGGGCAGAGTGACTTTAGTCGTGCGATTTAGGGTTAATTTGAGAGTGGTGAGTCTCTGCGACCGACTCTCCCTCTATTTCTACTAACCAATCGCCCTTCTTCAGTCGTACCGACTGGATCTCAGTCGTGCGACTAACTCATTCGTTCGCTCTTAAGCATCCCTGGGCCAATCGTATGGGTCATTCGGTTTTGAATGGTCCATACTCATGGTCCATTCGTACGAATGGATCCCATTCGTATGGTAAGTCCATACGAATGGTCCATTCGTGCGAATGGGTCATACTTATGAAATTTTTCTGCCATTTTTTGAACATTTAACATTTACACCCTTTTTAACTGTTGAAATTTACATTATGAGCATTTGATCATCTCAGACATGATCATTTAACTTGAAACTTTTGATCACCTCAGACGTGATCTTTAAACAATTGTCACCTCAGACGGACCCATTTATGGTCATCTCATACATGACCCTTTTTGGTGAGTTAATCCCATACTGACTTTCATGATGTAGTCCGATCAACAAACCATCTGAAATAACTAAATAACTAGAAAATCAAACTAAAATACAAAAGTTAAACTTGTTTTTGACTTTTTGTGAGAGGTAAATCCTAAGATAAAGATCTACTGGATTTGGTTCCGGAATAGGCAGCTTCTATTTAGTTTGACCACACCTGGAAATCATACTGGTACTATTAGATTCCCACATTGATTTGAACTTTCAAGAATTGCAGCCACGATGATTGTCAGTATATTTGTCCTCTTAAATCCATACACAGACTTTTGACATAGACTGGTGATAGTTTTAGGTTTAGTTATTTCAACTAACATTTGTGGATCACACACTTATATGGTACAATCAACATTCCTCGGGAGCTTTTGAGCGGTCTACGGTATGTATTTTTGCAAGAAGAGACTAGGACAGGATCAACGATCACAAGTTTGAAGTATAAGAGTGTAATGCAGCGGAATGAAGAGATGAATTAGTCAAATTATAGCAAGAGAATGTTATTTGTAAACAAATGCGAGAGAATATTTTTCTGTGATTGGAATGTTTCAATAATGCTCAATATTATTGCTAAATCATTCACAGTTACAATAAGGTTGGCACTCCTTATATAGAGTGCAATCACTGCTGTAATCACGGGATGGTGATTACTAGCAGATCTAGTACAAAAATAACTACTTCTTAACAAACTACTGAAATGTTCACAACTACTGAGAACATGTCAGAGTGCTAAGTATAAAACATGAAACAACTGAAAAGAAACTACTGATACTACAACGACTGAAGAACAAACTCTTCAGTCGTTTACAAAACTACTGAAAATAGAAAATATAAAACTACTGAAAGCAAACCGTCACAACTACTGAAGAAGTCCTCTTCAGCTGTTGTGACAACATCTGATACTTGTCTTCAGCACTTGTCTTCAGACTTTGTCTTCAGCACTTGTCTTCAGACTTTGTCTTCAGCACTTGTGTCTTCAGACTTGTGTCTTCAGCACTTGTGTCTTCAGACTTTGTCTTCAGCACTTGTGTCTTCAGACTTTGTAATCAGTTGTTGTCTTCAGCTGTTGTGGACTTCAGTAGTTGTTGTGACGTCTGTGGGACTTAAAGGTTTTTCTGATCCGGCTCATTGGTTCTTTTGGTCCAACAAACTCCCCCTGAACCAATGCAGCCAAAACCTTTAACTTTATTGAGGTCCCACTTATTGTTGGCAAAATGGATGGTCTTTTTCCTTCTTGATCAGTTGAGAAGATGACCCATATAAGCACCGGCCTGGAAGAAGTAAGCTCTGATGATTTGGTTGGCAAAGTATGGATGGGAGCTCTGTATTGGGGAATTGGACACTGAGCTGTTCCCCCATCCATGAAACTCACTTCCCATGTATAAGCCTGTAGGATTCTCTGGTGTATGCTCTGAGAAACATGATTTGTTCTTCCATAGTAAGATTCTCTGGTTCACCATCATCGAATAATCCTTCACGCCCATACAGCTCTGAGATGTATTTGGCCTGTTTGCCATTTTTGAGCTCAACTGTTGTGATCTGTCTGTAGGCAAACTCATCTGGATGATTACCTTCAAGTAACAGACTGAGCTCATTTGTTTGAAGTTCTCAAGCTTCTTGTAGACTAACCCCTTCTTGATCACTCTGTTTTCTAACATCTTTTGGGGAGGCTGTTTAGTCTCATAAGCTTTCTTGAAGTCTTCTACAATCTCCCAGGGTGATACTACAAGGACCACTGTGATCTCTTCATCTACGATCCTCTTTATCTGGCCCTTGTATCGTGCAGGAATGTCCTTCTTCACAATTCTGTGAGCCACCCTAGGATCAGGCCACATCCTCACCTTTTCTTTTGATATTGAAATGTGTTGGCGAGGGTGTACAGTCTCAGAGCTTCTTTCTTCATACTTATTATTGATGAAGAGGCAGCATAAGTTTTATCTATACTTTTTAGCATCTCCTCATCATGAAGCCTTTGCAGTTGCTCTTCTTCAATCTTTACTCTCACAGTTTCCATCTGTGAGGTGGGAGTGATGGGCATAGATTTGGCTTTAGGCAAAGTTAGGACTGCAGAAAGAGGCAGCCTATCTTCTTCCTCATCATCCTCTTCTTCTTCTTCTTCTAGCCTCAACATCCTTCTCTTCTTCTTCTTGGATGCATCATCGGCTGTTGGTTTTGAGGGTAAAGGAGTTGGTTTAATGGGTTGTGGTAGTGGTGATTTTGAAGTGGTAGGTTTTGCAGGTTGTTCTAGCATTCTTGTAATGAGTGAGGCTTTGGAGTATTTTGCTAGTTCGTTTCTTTTTCCAGCACCTGCTTCATTTAAAGCTTCAATCACTAATCCCTTTGTATATGCTTCAGACGTACAGATCTTGGTGGTTATAGCCAAGATACTGTCCCTGGTCCATGACTTAATCTCTATCAATGATCTTCCAAGATACTTAGCAATAAATCTGATCATGATCTCCAGTCTTTCTCTTTCTAGCACATCATAGCTTGCCCATCTTGAGTTAATTTCTTCAACTTCAAGTCTTCTAATCTCTGAGTCAAGCTGTGCAGTATCGAACCCTTGTCTGTATAGTTGGTCAATAATGGAGTCCATAGATTTACTATGTGTAGCATCCGCCATTTTGACCATCTCATCAAGTTGGAGTTCTTTTTTTTCTTTCAATCTTCCTCTTCTTATGTGATGTGAAAGTCTTTGTGACTTTCACTCACTTGATCAGTTTCAGCTCCCTTCACATACTCTTCTCCTTCTCAGTCTCTTCTCAACAACCTCTTCTTCCTCCTGTTCTCTCTCTATCAATATGCGCTTCCCTTTGTCTTTCACTGACTGACTCTCCCCCTTTTTGGTTGCATTGGTTGCAAGGGTTTGAGTAGTAGAAAGCCTTGTGCTCATAATCTCCTCCACCAGTGGCTGTAGGATTGAGGGAAGTTTGTCATCCAAGGTTTTGATCACAATGTCGGTGATCATTGGGGTGATGAGAGGTAGGGATTTTTGGAATATAGCAGCTGTTTGCTCAGAGGGGTTCTGTCCCTGAGAAACAGTGCCAGAAGTAGAGGCTGGTGGATTGAATGTTTTAGTGGCTGAGTGTTTAGGAGACCTTCAGGTGAAGGTGCCATCTGTGGGTGTATGGTGGTATCAGATGGACTTGCTTCTTGAGAGAATTGGTCAAGTAGTCTTTGTAGTCTACTGACTTCTTCCTCAAGAATTGTGTTCTGGGCTAGAACATCATAAAAGAAGCCCAGGTCATCATCAGCAGATGCTGAATCACCTGACCTCTTGCTAGTAGCAAGATGTACATGCTCTGGGTGTAGACCAGATGTAGCATGTGCCCCTTTTTCTTGGAACTGGGGACTTCCAGCCTCAGGACGATGTCCTTCATCAGCTGTTGCCTCTGATGAGGTCTTAGCCATGTTACCAGCCTCAGTCTGATCATGTGCTGATGCAGAAGAGGTGGCAGCCTCACCAGATATTCTTGTCTCCGTATCTACACTAGGAGACTGAACATTTAAACCCCTGTGCTGTGGGTTGTCAGAAGCATGTTGATCCTCTTCCTCATATCTGTGGTTTTCCCTTTAGGTGGTTGTCTGGGAGGAGGAGAGGCATGCAGCTGAGTCAGCACATTTGCAATTATAAGTGTTGGACTTTGGGGGGCATTTTCATTGGGAGATAGGGTATTATGCACCTGGGGAGAATGGTGAGTTTCAATGGCAATCTCCTCAAATGAGGAAGATTCCAGATTTGTGGGTACCCCTTCTTTGGTTGCTTCAGGTTCCTTTTGAGAGGAATCCTGAGCGGCTGTGGCTGGGTGAGTCTCTGATACTACTGGGGGGTTTACACCAGTAAGTATATCCTGTCTTGTGGTACAGGAGCATCTTCAGGGGACTCATCTTCCTGAATAGCTGTTTTGGTTCGTTTTGTTTTTGGTTTGGTGGGGACTTTGGATTTTGTGGTGGTGGCTGTGGGTTCCAGCTGCGTGGGTTTGCGCAGCTTGGCAGCCATTTTGAGTGATTGGTCAGAGTTGTGCCGGGAGTATACTTCAGGCAATACAGCCATAGCAGGGACTCCCAGGCCAACAAGTCCCTCAGCTTGAAGCTGGTTTTCAATTATGGCCATTATAAACCGAGGATATAGTATCCAACGGTTAGAAAGTTGTTTTTGGGCCATATCCTTGAGCTCTAAGAATAATATTTCAGAAAAATTTAAAGGTTGTTGCTCAAGGATAGAGTACAATACCTGTTGCCACCTTGTGGACATTTGATCCCATGATGAAGTCTTTGGAGCCAGGCAGACATTTACCATATGAAAGATAAGCCGTTCAGCATCCTGGAAATGTTTCTTCAATATGGTAGAGGCACTCAGATTGCCTTCGTATCCATGGTGGGCAAAGGATAGATCAGTGGTGCCCTTTGGATAGCTAGTCGGGAAAGTGGCATCATCCAGATTGAGGGTTTGGCGAAGAATCTCTGGATTGATGACCACCTTTTGGCTATGGACAAACGAATGAAGTGACTCTGTGTCATTCTCCTCAGAGACAAGAGTGACGTTTGTCCAGAATTGGCTAAGGGATTCGGCATATATGGTGGGGTTTATCAGAAAGGCTGTTTGGTAAGGTGACTGGACCATTAAATCAATGGCGTTGTGAAACTTGGTCCAGAATGGTGATTTAGTAAGGTGAGCGACACAGTTGTGTCGAGGTTTTAGTTGCATGGTCGCCATGGATGAAGAGAGGGTACAGAGTTTTTGAACGTTAGGTTTGAGAGTAAAGGTGAGAAAAACTCTGGTGAGATAAGGGATTTATAGGGTAGGGTTATGAACCGACTGAAGGTTTTGGTGAGTCATCATTTGCTGAAACTGATGACGTGGCATTAACTTTTAGAGGTTGAAATGACTGACCGTATTGGTGTGATCATCAGTTGTTATAAAACAACTGAAGACTTGGTTTTAACCGTCAGACATTGAAACAGCTGAAGTCTTTGATTTAGTCTTCAGTAGTTATAAAACTACTGAGGACAATTCCGACTTCAGGTGTGTGAAAACAACTGAGGACATGGTGTTTGTCATCAGGGATGTAAACAGCTGAAGACTTAGCGGTAGTCTTCAGTAGTTGTAAACTACTGAAGACATAGCTGTGGCTTCAGTTGTTTAGAAACAGCAGTTGTAAAAACAACTGAAGAGAAATTACTCATCAGCTGTTGTCGTCAATTCTTAGCTTTTCAGCTGTTTCAGTCTGACCTCCACAAATCCGAGTTTTTCATTGGTCATCAGTACTTATCTGCATTTTTGACGTCAGCAGTTGTAGTTACATCAGCTGTTGTGATTTCATCAGCTGTTATAACTACATCAGCTGTTTTAACAAATGAAGTACTTATATATGACATGGTTACCAATGATCATCAGTATTTATTACTGAGATTATCGGTAGTGTCACTTATTCTAGCTGCAGCATACCAAGCCTTAACACCAGTTGTGGAAAGTTGAACTTAACTATCCAAAGGCTTAGTAAAAATGTCTGCAAGCTCATCAGCACTAGGAACAAATTTTGGATCAATCAGACCTTTTTCAAAACAATCTCTAATAAAGTGATGTCTGATTTCAATATGTTTAGTCCTAGAGTGCTGGACAGGATTCTTGACAATACAAAGAGCTGAAGAACTGTCCATTAACAATGGAGTCTTAGTCTCAGTTATGCCATAATCCAATAATTGGTTTGAAGCCATAATACCTGAGATGTACAACTTGCAGCAGCAATGTACTCGGCTTCAGCAGTTGATGTAGCAACTGAAGTTTGTTTCTTACTCTGCCAAGAAATCAAACAGTTGCCTAGGAATTGGCATCCACCAGAAGTTGATTTCCTGGTCAATTTACACCCTGCATAGTCACTGTCAGAAAAAGCAACTAATTTACCAGAATGTCTAGTAGAATACCATAAACCTAGAGATGGAGTGCCTTGCAAATATCTAAAGATCCTCTTGACTGCAATCAAATGAGACTCCTTAGGTGCAGCCTGAAATCTAGCACAAACACATGTAGCAAACATAATATCTGGTCTAGAAGCTGTTAGGTACATCAAGGACCCAATCATACATCTGTAAAGTGTTTCATCAACCACTTTACCTTTCTGATCTGTATCCAGTTGTGTGGTGTTGCACATGGGAGTAGAACAGGGTTTACAATTTTGCAAATCAAATTTTTCCAAAAGATTTTTGTATATTTGGACTGATGAATGAAAATTCCATCAGCCTTTTGTTTGATTTGCAAACCCAGAAAGAATTGTAATTCCCCATTGCACTCATTTCAAACTTTGTTGCATCAGCTTTGTAAAGTCATCACACAACTGTGGATCAGAGGATGCAAAAATAATATCATCTACATAAATTTGAACAAGTAGATTATGCTGCCCTGCTTTCTTAATGAACAAAGTTTTATCTATGGTGCCTCTAGTAAAATTATTTTCAAGAAGAAAGTTTGATAATGTCTCATACCAGGCCCTAGGAGCTTGTTTCAACCCATAAAGAGCCTTATCAAGCTTATACACCCAATTAGGATGTTTGTTGTCCTCAAAACCTGGTGGTTGACATACATAAACCTCTTCTTTAATTTTCCCATACAGAAAAGCACTTTTGACATCCATTTGAAAAACTTTAAGATTTTGATAAGCAGCATAGGCTAAAAACAATCGAATTGCTTCCAGTCTGGCTACAGGAGCAAAGGTTTCATCATAATCAATACCTTCTTCTTGTGCAAACCCCTGAACCACCAGTCTGGCCTTGTTCTTAACAATAAGCCCATTTTCATCAGTCTTATTCCTAAACACCCATTTAGTGCCTATTGCACACTTACCTGGAGGTAGAGGAACAAGTTCCCACACTTGTTGTTTCTTGAACTGAAGAAGCTCAAGCTGCATGGCATCAACCCATCCATTGTCTTTAATGCAATATGATAATTCTTTGGCTCTTGCTGACTAATGAAGAGAGCATAGAAGCAGAAATTTGACAATTGACTTTTGTTGATACACCAGCAGTGATATCACCAATGATTTGAGACATAGGGTGATTCTTCAGATCTTGATACACAATGAGATCAGTGCAAGTGTTTGTAGCAGGCTCAGCAGCAACAGATGGTGATGGTGAAGAATTTCCTTGAAACCAATCAGTTGATGGTAGTTCAAAGGAAGTTGAAGTTGTAGAAATCTCATCAGCATTTGTTGTGGATTGTGCTGCTGGAGCTGCAGGAACATCAGGTCTAGCTGAATCAGGCAGTTGATCAGTAAATCTGAAGAGGTGAGTACTACTATCATCATCATCAGCACCAGCAGTACCACCAGGTGGAGAACTGTTGTCATGAGCAACAGCAGGAGTTTGATGAGGAGCATATTGTAGTATGTCCAAATCAAATATCTCCACAGGATTTTGTGGAATCTTGTCCTTTGGAGATTCATTAAACTTAACATGTAGAGTCTCTTCAACCATCTTTGTTCTACAGTTGAAGACTCTGTATGCTTTGCAAGTTGATGAATAACCAACAAAGTATCCTGCATCCACCTTAGAATCAAATTTCTGGAGTTGATCTCTTGTGTTGAGAATGAAACAAGGACATCCAAAAGCTCTAAAGAATGAAATTAGAGGGGCCAAATGATGAAGAACTTCATATGGAGTTTTCATCAACCTCTTATTCACTAGAGCTCTATTTTGTACATAACAAGCAGTATTGATAGCTTCAGCCCAAAAAGTCATTGGCAATCCAGAGTCAGCCAACATGGACCTTGCAGCTTCAATAAGGGTCCTGTTCTTTCTCTCCACTACTCCATTTTGTTCAGGAGTTCTTGGAATGCTAAAATGCCTCTTGATTCCCTTTGAGAGGAAGAACTCATCAAGTGTGTTGTTTCTAAATTCAGTTCCATTATCACTTCTAACACACTTGACTGAGAGGGAATACTGCTTCTCAACATACAACACAAAGTTTATAATCTTCTGAGGTGCTTCATCCTTTGAATGCAAAAAGAAAGTCCATACAAATCTGGAGTAATCATCCACAATTACTAGACAGTATTTCTTCTTAGCCATACTCATCATTCTCACAGGACCAAAGAGATCCATGTGAAGAAGCTGTAAGCAGGCTGTGGACTTAGGTTCTTCTATGGAAGGAAATGAAACTTTGTGCTGTTTTCCTTTTAGACAAGCAGTGCAGTCATCTTCACATTTGAACTCCTTCATAGGCAATCCCCTTACTAAACCATGGTTAATCAGCTGATTTATGTTTTTGAGATTAACATGACCCAGCCTTCTGTGCCATAGTGTAGATTCTTGAGGGGAAGCCTTGGAAAATAGGCAAGGATGGCCTTTGAGATCTATTTTCTTAGAAAGATCTAAGGCATACACTCTTCCTGTCCTGTTGGCCTTAAGGAGAGTGTGTTTATCCAACACCTTGTCAATCAAACTCAGAACTTTGGATGACAGAATCCGGCAGTTCTGACTTGTGAAAAGAGCAACATGGCCTTTGTCACACATTTGACTGACACTCAAGAGGTTGTACTTGAGATTTTCCACATGGTTAACATCATCAAACTTTATTTCCCCATTGGAAACAAAGCCTTTGCCGATGATGTAACCCTTTGCATCATTGCCAAAAGATACAAATCCCTTCCTTCCTTGAGAGTAGTCATTAAGAAGTGATCTGTTTGTAGGGGTTCCAACATGTTTATCAAAGCTTCATACAACATGGTTTATATGAAAAACGCAGCGGAATAATATTTTGAAACATGTTAATAATATATATGTTAAACCCATTTAACAAGGAACCCCAACCCATGGATCTTTATACACAATACATACAAATGAAAGAACACTAGATAGTCAAGAAACTACAACCTTTGTTAGCTTCCTTCAAACCCGAAATGAAAGCTGTGGAATGTGACTTTGTGGCTGAGTTTTCAAGCTAGAAAACCTCAAGGAGTGATACCCCAAGCTTGAACAAACAACTCCCTTTTGCTAGGCTTTGAACACCAAGTGTAGTTCTCTCTTTCTTGTCAATTTTCAGCCTTGAAACTAAGTTTTCAAGCTGAAAATTCTGCTTCAAAACCGTGAACCAAGAGGGAGAGAGAGAGAGAGGATTCTTTGTGTGTTGTGTTTTGGTTGAGTGTATGAATGAAGAATGAATCAAAGAGCATCAAATGCATGTGCTTGGAACCAACAAATAGGAGGTTCCCAAGACATAAGGGGGCGGCCGAATGGGCACCCCTTGGTCTCTCTCTAATTCAAATTTTAATTAAAATTTCCATCCATACATTCACCCTTTTGTAAAATTAAACCAATTTAATTTTATAACACATACAACTAGTCTTTTGTTATTGTTTAACTAATTTAAACAATGCACAAGAAATCCCTCATGAACAAATTACATTATATATAATGATGTTCATCTACAAAAGTAATTATTTAGAAAATCCAATTTTCTAAATTGGTGTAACTTATTATTTGTTATGATCTTATCAACAAATAATTTATCTTTCGGTGTTTGTTAGGCTTGTTATTGGGTATGACCCGACTTGGATCATATCACACTAGCCACATCAATTTTATATGTATCTTGGGCAGATCAAATCTTTCAATCTCCCACTTGCACAAGATTCATAGAAGATTGATGCAAGCAGCAAATAACGCCTAGCAACGGTTTGCTACCCCTAATGTATATGATTAAGTGCCATTCAATAACATCATCCTTTTCAAGTACCTTACTTGAATATGTTTTTAGGTGAATTAATCATCTATCCTTTTGATACAGATGTCATGTTAAATCCAAGAGACACAGAATAGTCATTCTCTGATGATTTAACTTTAACAGGCCTTAGACATCTAACTCTCAACGAATAAGAGGAACAAATTCATCTTGATTACATACGTCTCTCACAATCACCTCATGTCATACCTGAACTCAGCCTTATGTACTGCCTTTTCAGAACAGCAAAGGACTAAGTCAAAGTACAATACTTGGTGAATATCGAGACCCAATATGTATCTCAGGTCTGAGGATACAATGATATTCGCCTTTACTCAAAATTTCTTATGACTAATCAGAAGATTCCATGCAGAAATAATTGAGTGCGGGTCAGTCCAATATCTATATCCCATAGATATCAATGAACCTTGGTAACAACCTCTTGCTCTATATTCATATCTTATGAACATCAACCAATCCAAGTTCATTATAGTCTTACATTCATAGTTGTTCCCACAAGTATGATCGACTACGGACGTTTAGAATAACTTATTTATTCACGGATTTAAACATGCTAAAAGAAGAACAAATGAAAATAATAACCATATAAATAAGTCAAATAACATAAGTTCCAATATCCAAATACAAAATACGACATCAAACCCAGTCACTGGAATATCTAAGTCCCATGGCACAAACATGACCCTCATGCTTTGCCTTTTCAAGGAGCTTTGTGAGTGGATCCGCAACGTTTTTATCAGTGTGGACTTTGCGAATACATATCTTTCCTTTTTCAACTTCATCCCTTATGTAGTTGAATCTCCGTTCAATGTGCCGAGTCTTTTGATGAGCACGAGGTTCCTTGATTTGAGCAATCGCACCTTCGTTGTCACAAAAGATCTCTAGGGGATCCTGAATGGAAGGGACTACCCCTAGATCGGCTATGAATTTCTTCAGCCATGCAGCTTCCTGTGCTGCCATTGAAGCGGCGACGTATTCTGACTCTGTAGTGGACAACGCTACGACTTCTTGCTTTGAGCTTTTCCAAGAAATAGCTCCGCCATTTAGAATAAAGATGTACCCTGATTGAGATCGTGAATCATCTCGATCGGTTTGGAAACTCACATCCGTGTAACCTTTTACAACGAGTTCCTCTTCACCAGACCCGTAGATCAAGAACATGTCCTTAGTCCTCCTTAGGTACTTCAGAATGTTCTTGACAGCCATCCAATGACTATCACCAGGATTTTGCTGGTATCTACTTGTCATGCTTAAAGCGCATGACACGTCCGGTCTAGTGCATATCATTGCATACATGATGGATCCTATAGCAGATGCATATGGGATTGCCTTCATTCTATTTTGCTCCTCCTTGGAGCTTGGACATTGAGTTGTACTCAATATTGTCCCTCTTTGAATAGGTACAGTACCTTTCTTAGAGTTTTCCATCTTGAACCTTTTCAAGATTTTGTCAATGTATGCACTTTGATTCAAACCAATTAGCCGTCTTGATCTATCCCTATAGATCTTTATTCCCAGAATATAGGCGGCTTCACCAAGATCCTTAATGGAAAAACAACTTCCAAGCCAGGTTTTTACACCTTCCATGGTTGGAATGTCATTTCCAAATAGTAGTATGTCATCAACATACAATACTAGGAAGGTTATTGTGCTCCCACTAGCCTTTTTATACACACAAGCCTCATCAGCGTTTTTGATGAAGCCAAATTTCTTTACTTCATCATCAAAACGGTGATTCCAAGCTTCTCGATGCTTGTTTCAATCCATAGATTGATTTCTTTAACTTGCATACTTTGTTAGGATGTTTTGGATCAACAAAACCTTCAGGCTGAACCATATAGACATCTTCCTCAAGATATCCATTTAGGAAAGCGGTTTTGACATCCATTTGCCAAATCTCATAATCATAATGAGCTGCTATGGCAAACAATATCCTTATAGACTTAAGCATTGCAACAGGTGAGAAGGTTTCATCATAATCAACCCCTTGAGTTTGAGTGAAACCCTTTGCTACAAGTCTAGCTTTGTAAGTATCCAAGTTTCCATGCATATCGGTTTTCTTCTTGAAAACCCACTTACTTCCAACTACTTTGGAATTAAGAGGTGGCTCAACAAGTTCCCAAACTTGATTGTCATACATGGATTGCATCTCAACGTTCATGGCCTCAAGCCATTTGTCACAATCCAAATTGGACACTGCATCATGATATGTGGCTGGTTCATCTGAATCCACCACATAGCATCCATCCATGAAAAATCCATATCTTTCAGGTGGATTACTAGTTCTACCACTTCTGCGAACGTTTTGTGTGTATTGATCAACCCCTTGATCATCCTCAACGTCCTCACGTTGAGTGCTAGTTTCAACCAAACGTGCATCGGGCTGTGTTTCTTGATCCTCCTCAAGATCCACTGTTCTACTGCTAATTCCTTCCATAAGGAACTTAGTTTCTAAGAACTCACCCTTTCTGGCAACAAATACTTTTTGTTCCAGTGGATCATAGAAATAATATCCCATAGAATCTCTAGGATATCCAACAAAGATACACTTGGTGGATCGGACATCTAATTTGTTTGGGGTGGGAGTCTTAACATAAGCCTCACAACCCCAGACCCTTAAGTATGATAAGGATGGAACTCTTCCATGCCATATCTCAAAAGGTGTCTTTTCCACCTTTTTGGTTGGGGCCATATTCAGAATACGAGCCGCGGAGAGCAAAGCGAAACCCCAAAATGATAGAGGCAATGTGCTTCTAGCCATCATAGATCGGACCATATCCAATAAGGTTCGATTCCTCCTCTCAGACACACCATTATGTTGTGGTGTTCCAGGTGGAGTGAGTTGTGAGACAATCCCACAACTCCTAAGATGATCTTGAAAAACATCACTTAGGTATTCGCCACCTCTATCGGTGCGGAGAATTTTAATTGACCTGTTGAGTTGATTTTCTACTTCATTCTTGAAGATTTTGAACATTTCAAAAGCTTCATCTTTGTGCCTTAATAAGTACACATACCCATAGCGACTATAATCGTCGGTAAAGGTAATGAAGTATCTCTCACCATTCCTAGTCATTGGCTTAAAAGGACCACATACATCCGAATGTATGATACCTAATAAATCTTTTGCCCTTTCGTTAGTTCCACTAAAGGGTGCCTTAGTCATTTTACCTTGTAAACAAGATTCACATACATCAAATGAATCACATTCATTTGTTTTTAAAAGACCATTCTTTTGAAGTATTTGTATACGTTTCTTGTTTATATGACCAAGACGACAATGCCAAAGGTAGGTATCACTCAAATCCAATTTAAGTTTTTTGGTGGTTGCTTGGTATATTGAGCTATCATATGTTGCGTTTTCATGAACCAATTCATAAATACCATTACAAGGTATAGCTTTAAAATAAAATACATGATTTAAAGAAACATGAATATCATTGTCAACAAACTTGAAATCATAATCATATTGTCTTAAACGGGAAACAGAAATTATGTTCCTAGTCAAACTAGGAGCATATAATACATTACTTAAAATAACTTCCAAACCATTTGGAAGTTTCAAAATGTAGTCTCCTTGGGCTTCCACATGAACCTTTGCACCATTGCCCATGAAGAGACTTATTTCCCCTTTCTCATAATGCTCATTTCTTTTGAACCCCTGCAACAAATTGCAAATGTGAGTTCCACATCCGGTATCTAATACCCATGTGTTAGAAGAAATAACATTTAATTCTATATGTATCATGTATATTATACCTGAGGTTTGCCCCGCATCCCTCTTTTCTCTCAACTCTTTGAGATAGACTGGACAATTTCTCATCCAATGCCCTATCTCACCACATTTGAAGCATGGGTCATTTACAGCAACCTTTTGCTTTTTCTCCTTGGGCTTCGGAGGTTCCGCCCTAACAACCATCTTCCCCTTTCCTCCAACGTGCCCCTTTCCTTTGGCAACATTTGCCTTTGGAGGGGGTAGAGACCTCTTCCTTCTCCCACCTTCATTAATGGTGAGAACGGGTAAAACCCTTTTACCCATTCCCGCCTCAGCTGATTTGAGCATCGAATGAAGTTCATTTATGCTCTTGTCCCATCCGTTCATGTTGTAATTCATGACGAATGCCTCAAACTTTTTAGTTAGGCCATTAAGGATCAAATCCGTGGCCAACTCCTTTGAGACGGGACAGTTCAGCCTTTGAAGGCGGTCGATGTGGCTTTTCATCTTAAGAACATAAGATGAAACTGATTGGGATTCCTCCATCCGACATGCATGAAGCGCTCGAACCGTTTCGAAGCGCTCCACTCTAGCTTGTTGCTGGAACGTTTCCCGCAGCTGAGTGATCATGTCATAGGCTCCATGGAGCTCATACTCCTTTTGGAGTTCGGGTGTCATACTTGCTAACATTAAGCAAGAGACTTGGATGGAGTCTTCCGTATATCTAACCCAATCATTATAGGCCTCCACATCCTCCTCGTTAGGTTCATCGGGGATGGGATCATCAAGAATGTAGGCCCGCTTTTCTTGCTTGAGAACAATTCTCAAGTTGCGGTACCAATCCATGAAGTTGTTAGGTGTTAGACGATCCCTTTGAAGGATCGCCCTAAGAGATTGGTTGTTTTGGTTTGGTACATCGTTATTAGCGTTGGTGTGATCGGCCATCTACAAGATTTTACAAAGTTCCATTTTAGTAATCGTTGATATAATTATACATTTCATTTATTAATACCCTTTACGTCTCATAGACTATTAATAAAAAAAATATTTTTAGAATCCAACGTTATATTTAAATATTGGTTAGGTGACCTTTATCCCATTATTTAAATAAACAAGGTAGTCATAAATGACAATTGCAACCCATTGCAACTTCTAATGGTATGGGATCATTTAAACATCTTATGTTTATAATGGCATGTTTACCCCATCAACACCTTTTATAAAATACATTTTAGGTGATCCATTCAATATATTTTATAAATCAAGTCGTCCTACTTACACACACGTGTGAGTTTACCACATAAGTGGTTAGGTGACCTTTATCCCACAAACATGGCACTATCACCTCAAGTTACAAGTTCCCTCAAAGTGGTTAGGTGACCTTTATCCCACTAAGAGTTTGCAAGTAACCTAAGTGTTGTGTAAAAGGATGGTGTTTAACTTGTTTTTCAAAAGGGATTTATAATTTCACAATTCATGTTTTAGAAAAATCCATGTACTATATGATTGTATGCATTCAACCATATGGTACCTATTTGGTTCTTATAAATAAAACCCATTTTATTTTGCAAACCATTAACTCCTTTTATAGACCCATTCTATTTTGCTTAATGATTTGAGAACCAATTTTTTTTGTATTAGCTTGTTCTAGGTGATGTTTGTTAATGACATCCAAATATCCAAAACAAAACAACATCATAAGCATTCAACCAAGCATAACCAAACAATCCATATATGCATAACAAAGCATACTAAGTTGAGCACACTTGTTTAGCCAAAACAAGTGTGTCAAAAGGTCTTGTCCTAAGGGTTAAGAACATGACACATGGTTGACAAAAGGAACTCCCACTTGAATCCACATCTTCAAGCATCCTCTTTGTCCATCTTTTCTTCAAGTCTTGATCTTGAGCATCCTTACAAAATATGTATCCTAATACATTTTTCTAGTAAAGATAAACTCCTAATCTATTTATTACAAACCATATGAATGAATAGATTACAAAACAAGACTTAAAACAAAATAAATTATTACATGCCCAAATGAATATAACTAGATAACCATTCAATCAAACAATCCATATGGTCAAGGCTTTGTTATGCATAAACAACAAACAACCAATAACACTAATCAAAAGGCACGGTTTTGGCAGCCCCATATTAACCCATTTCTTGGCCAACATTAACCAAGAACACATGGGTTTAGTCCAAACAAACAAACAAACAAATGATCAAGATTTTAAAGATCATAATATGCATAAGGTAAGATCTTTAAAACATCAAAAGGGGGGCACAAAACAGCCTACTAACTCACGGATTTGAGGTGATAAGCACCCCAAAAACGTGAACTAGTGAATGAAATATATGTATGCATATGTATAAGTGGCTCTTGATGCCATTGTAGGGGTTCCAACATGTTTATCAAAGCTTCATACAACATGGTTTATATGAAAAACGCAGCGGAATAATATTTTGAAACATGTTAATAATATATATGTTAAACCCATTTAACAAGGAACCCCAACCCATGGATCTTTATACACAATACATACAAATGAAAGAACACTAGATAGTCAAGAAACTACAACCTTTGTTAGCTTCCTTCAAACCCGAAATGAAAGCTGTGGAATGTGACTTTGTGGCTGAGTTTTCAAGCTAGAAAACCTCAAGGAGTGATACCCCAAGCTTGAACAAACAACTCCCTTTTGCTAGGCTTTGAACACCAAGTGTAGTTCTCTCTTTCTTGTTCAATTTTCAGCCTTGAAACTAAGTTTTCAAGCTGAAAATTCTGCTTCAAAACCGTGAACCAAGAGGGAGAGAGAGAGAGGATTCTTTGTGTGTTGTGTTTTGGTTGAGTGTATGAATGAAGAATGAATCAAAGAGCATCAAATGCATGTGCTTGGAACCAACAAATAGGAGGTTCCCAAGACATAAGGGGGCGGCCGAATGGGCACCCCTTGGTCTCTCTCTAATTCAAATTTTAATTAAAATTTCCATCCATACATTCACCCTTTTGTAAAATTAAACCAATTTAATTTTATAACACATACAACTAGTCTTTTGTTATTGTTTAACTAATTTAAACAATGCACAAGAAATCCCTCATGAACAAATTACATTATATATAATGATGTTCATCTACAAAAGTAATTATTTAGAAAATCCAATTTTCTAAATTGGTGTAACTTATTATTTGTTATGATCTTATCAACAAATAATTTATCTTTCGGTGTTTGTTAGGCTTGTTATTGGGTATGACCCGACTTGGATCATATCACACTAGCCACATCAATTTTATATGTATCTTGGGCAGATCAAATCTTTCACTGTTTCCCGTCATATGCATGGATCCTCCACTGTCTACATACCAGATGCCTCTGTGGCATGTTGAAGAACCCTGAGTTACCTGTGAAGATGATGCAGTTGAGCAGGAACCCTCAGTTGATTCCAGAGCCATAAGTGCCAGATTTCCAAAAGGACTATCACCACCATGTTGATCAGCACTTGTGAACAGTTGTTCATGACCAGACATGTCATCTGGCAAGCTGCTCCAATCAACAACTTCTGGGGTGAAGAAGCTATGTTGTTGAGGTTGAGGAGGTTGATGAGATGGTTGAGGTTCTGGAAGTGCATGAGGTTGTGGTACCATAGGAGCTTGAACTTGACTGGTTTGTGGCATGTAATAACACGGGTAAGGATAAGGCATTTGACCCTGAGGAACAAAGTATGCAGGAGATTGTAGTTGGGACTGATGACTAGAATTGACAGGATGTTGCCCTTTGTTTTGTTGACTATTGCTAGGAAAAGTCACAAAAGGTGCAGAGGAATTAGATCCAGATGATCTACATTCTCTAGCAAAGTGTCCAAGCCTTTGGCATCTGTGACACCTCAACTTACTCTTGTCAAAACCAACTTTGGTTTTGCCAGAGAGTCCTGGGAACTTTCTTCCAGTTCTTTTATAGAACTTCTGAGATCTGATATTTATCAAGGCCATTTGGCTCAAAATATCCATCTCTTCTAAGTCATCATCAGCAATCCCCTTGAGATCATCCATGATGAAGCATAGATTGTCATTATTACACCCAGAAAATTGACTATCAACACTCACAAATGCTGAATCAGAAATGTTTGAAGAGAAATCAATATGCTCATCATACTGGCATTCAGATGAAGCATATTCTGACTCATGACTAACCAGAGCAGTGTTGCCTGGTACAAAGTCCTCAGTGAGCTTACCAGATGAAGACAGTTTTCTCTTTTGTTCTATCTCTCTCTCAAATGTGAGCAATTTCCCATGAAGTTGGGTGAGAGATAGTTTGTCCAAATTTGCACTGGAGCGTAGGACAATGGTATATGTATCCCATCTCTCAGGCAGTGTCTGAGAAATCTGTTATTCATCTGAACATTAGTATACTCATGTTTGACCATTTTCAATTCAGAGATCAAACAAGAGAACCGCTCAAACTGTTGAGTCAGTGTCTCACCCTTCCTATGAGAGAATGTCTCATATTGTTGGGCAAGGATCTCTCTATTATTTGCCAAGACCTCATCTGTTCCTCCAAATTGTTCTTTCAAGGCATTCCAGAGGTCATGAGCAGATTCATAATGCATTAACCCAGAATAAATTTCATTGGGTAGTGCCATGGCCAGAATTCCATGAGCTTTTGCATCTATCTCAAACAATTTCTTATCCTCATCTGAGTATTGATCCTTCCTCTTCGGAACCATTTGATTGGTTTCCGGATTATTCACCATAGGCTTGTGTGGACCATGTACCACTGATGTCCAACAACCTGAACTGTTAACAGACAGGTGATGGAGCATACGACGTTGCCATATGTTATACTCATTCCTAACCAGCATTGGAGGCTTGGTTGAGGAACCAGTATTGTGAGGATCATTGGAAGGAGTAGTCATTTTGAAACCAAAAACAATTTTATTCAAGCAAAAATTTAGACACACCACAACAAACTCAATGAAAACAGAGAATAAGTCTCAGGATGAATGATTAAAAACACAGAAAATTCAATCTCTATAACAGTTTCTTGCAAAAGGATACTAATTCACTCAAACTTGGATCTTGAAGAGCAGTTTCAATGATCAATTATTAGATCGATCAATGATTAACCTGCTCTGATACCATTTGACAGGATCAAAGATCACAAGTTTGAAATATAAGAGTGTAATACAGCGGAATGAAGAGATGAATTAGTCAAATTATAGCAAGAGAATGTTATTTGTAAACAAATGCGAGAGAATATTTTTCTGTGATTTGGAATGTTTCAATAATGCTCAATATTATTGCTAAATCATTCACCGTTACAATAAGGTTGGCAATCCTTATATAGAGTGCAATCACTGCTGTAATCACGGGATGGTGATTACTAGCAGATCTAGTACAAAAATAACTACTTCTTAACAAACTACTGAAATGTTCACAACTACTGAGAACATGTCAGAGTGCTAAGTTTAAAACATGAAACAACTGAAAAGAAAACTACTGATACTACAACGACTGAAGAACAAACTCTTCAGTCGTTTTACAAAACTACTGAAAATAGAAAATATAAAACTACTGAAAGCAAACCGTCACAACTACTGAAGAAGTCCTCTTTAGCTGTTGTGACAACATCTGATACTTTGTCTTCAGCACTTGTCTTCAGACTTTGTCTTCACCACTTGTCTTCAGACTTTGTCTTCAGCACTTGTGTCTTCAGACTTTGTCTTCAGCACTTGTGTCTTCAGACTTTGTCTTCAGACTTGTGTCTTCAGACTTTGTAATCAGTTGTTGTCTTCAGCTGATGTGGACTTCAGTAGTTGTTGTGACGTCTGTGGGACTTAAAGGTTTTTCTGATCTAGCTCATTGGTTCTTTTGGTCCAACAAAGTGTATCGAGTTATGTTTCCAACCATAGTTCACAAGACTTCTAATTCAATCGGACGACTCCACAATAGGCTCTACAAAGTAAGTACGCAGATTTCAACTTTCTGCTTTGTACTGTTGTTTTGATTAGCTTGTGAGATGAATTTAAAAAACTTTTCCAAACAAAAATTATTCATAACATCTAAAAATAACAGAATAGATAGTTTTAATTTTGATATTTTTAACAATCATATGAAATTATAACAATACATCTGTCCAAATTTGTTTTGATCTTACAATAACCTTTTTTTCATTTTTTATTCTTTTATCACCATGGTCAATACTCTTAACCATAACCTTAAATATAAGTTCTAATACATATAATCATGCTAATTTTAGGCTTCATCATTCCTATTAATTAATTTATAAGTCTAACTCATACTCAAAAACTCACAAGTGAGCGTTCATAGCCACTTTCACATGTTCTATATTTTGGGAAAATTATGTGATACATATTCAATAGTTATTCTTCATTGTTATTCAATTTCAAAATTTGATTCAAAACATTCTATGTTATTACTTGCACTTATGTGTTCATAGTTAGATAAAGTAGATGATAACACAATCATTTATTAATACAACCACATTAATAATGATATATCTATTGGTTTGACAAACTCACCTGTAAGGCCCCGTTCCCGGGACGCTCACAGTTGGACCATCATCGCACATAAAATATAAAACACACGTTAACATGTACTAAAATATTGCAGCGGAATAACTTAGCAAACCATTTCATATAATAATATTCGCTTTTGCCAAATAATACAACATTGTTAGTCATTACAAAACATCGTTGGTTGCATTACAATACAAAAACATCATTGTTATATAAAATGGACGCTATCCAAAACTTACCAAGTAGCTGCCCCGTGCCATCCTCAGCAACCATTACCTGCCAACTGGAAAATACATAAAAGTCAGCGTTGTTGAGTGAGTTCTAGGTTTAATAAAAATATACTTTACGTTCGATTAAAACCTTTTCTTTACTTTCATTCGCGATCACACATCATACGTACACATAGATAATATTTATTATTATCTTTCATCATCGTTCATCATCATTCATTATCATCATTCGTCATCGTACATCATTCGTTATCATTCATTCTCTTTCATATCGTACATTCTGTACATACATTATTAACCTTTACATTCATCTGGACCAATGACATGTGCTATACCCCACCGTCATGCATAAATCGGGTACTGGGCTGAAGTCTATAAATAGACTCCCATATATTGTGTCCGGTGGCCTAACCACAGTACCGGGGTAAGCGACAAGGATCCCATACGTATGGTGAATCACAAGGATTAAACCCCAGTGTGCATCCTTTCGGGGTAGCTAACCCACACATAGTTGAGCTAACACCCTTCATTGGGTGTGAACCTCCTTTCATTTGCTTGCAAGACTTTCATACATTCTTTCATTATGTTCCACTTTCATTATCTTAAATCTTTCGCTCCGTTAAGATAACACTTTACGTTCAATAACATAATCATACCACGTAAAGCCACGGAATAATACGTAATAAGGAACATAAAGAAAACATAACTATACATACATCTCATCATATAATAAGCATACATCATCCACCCACATACACATACACATGAAAATACGGGTACACACCCAAAACATATAAAAACGTTTACACATGCATTTCCAGCCCCAAACCAGTTTAAAACTTTTAAATGGGGGATCTAGAACTCACCTGGACTCAGTGAGTAGCTTGTCAATTAAGCTTTCTAAGCAAGGGTCACAAAACACAGCCTGCAAATAAGTTAACACTCAAAGGGGTTAATTTCTGCCTAAATTCGCTGCTATTTCGCTGCCAGATAAGTAGATTCGCTGCTAGTTTCGCTGGTATTTTCACTGCCATCTTCGCTGGTAGTTTCGCTGCCAGTTTCGCTGCCAGTTTAGCCCAACTTTCATTGGAATTCCATGTCTGCGAAACTACCTGTGAAACTATAGTTTCGCAGAAAGCTTCATAGTTTCGCTAGTTGACTACACAATTTCGTTGGACGAGCAGACAATTTCGCAGAACGGGCTGAAATGACGAACCAGCCTGTTTTTAACCCAAAACTTCAACATTTTACACCCAAATCTTTAGTTTATCATCCATGAAGCTATATCTAAACTTTTTACATGTTTTCTTACACAAAAACGTGAGTTTTGTATGATTCTTTGCCACTTTCAAACCTTCAAAACCCCGAAAGGTAAGCGACAAGGATCCCATACGTATGGTGAATCACAAGGATTAAACCCCAGTGTGCATCCTTTCGGGGTAGCTAACCCACACATAGTTGAGCTAACACCCTTCATTGGGTGTGAACCTCCTTTCATTTGCTTGCAAGACTTTCATACATTCTTTCATTATGTTCCACTTTCATTATCTTAAATCTTTCGCTCCGTTAAGATAACACTTTACGTTCAATAACATAATCATACCACGTAAAGCCACGGAATAATACGTAATAAGGAACATAAAGAAAACATAACTATACATACATCTCATCATATAATAAGCATACATCATCCACCCACATACACATACACATGAAAATACGGGTACACACCCAAAACATATAAAAACGTTTACACATGCATTTCCAGCCCCAAACCAGTTTAAAACTTTTAAATGGGGGATCTAGAACTCACCTGGACTCAGTGAGTAGCTTGTCAATTAAGCTTTCTAAGCAAGGGTCACAAAACACAGCCTGCAAATAAGTTAACACTCAAAGGGGTTAATTTCTACCTAAATTCGCTGCTATTTCGCTGCCAGATAAGTAGATTCGCTGCTAGTTTCGCTGGTATTTTCACTGCCATCTTCACTGGCAGTTTCGTTGCCAGTTTCGCCCAACTTTCATTGGAATTCCATGTCTGCGAAACTACCTGTGAAACTATAGTTTCGCAGAAAGCTTCATAGTTTCGCTAGTTGACTACACAATTTCGTTGGACGAGCAGACAATTTCGCAGAACGGGCTGAAATGACGAACCAGCCCGTTTTTAACCCAAAACTTCAACATTTTACACCCAAATCTTTAGTTTATCATCCATGAAGCTATATCTAAACTTTTTACATGTTTTCTTACACAAAAACGTGAGTTTTGTATGATTCTTTGCCACTTTCAAACCTTCAAAACCCTAGAATCCGGGTATAATATAAACATTTAGATGATGATTCTTACCTAGATTTGTGGCCTTTTCTTGTTGTTTGGATGCCCACAACTGCCGATCTTCAATCCTTTGATCATTCGAGCCTCGAATCTTCACTTTTACTCCACTTTCTCTCTCTACACTCTCTCTCTAGAAAGTTGGGTGTTGAGTTGCAAATGAGAGTGACTCTATCTGATTCGTATATATATATATATATATATAGATATATATAGAGATATATAGATATATATATAGATAGATAGAGATAGATATATATAGATAGATCTATAGATAGAGATATAGATAGAGAGATATATAGATATATATATATATATATATATATATATATATATATATATATATCTATATATATATATATATATATATATATATATATATATATATATATATCTATATATA
>CM046034.1:28480310-28515310 GCA_025215565.1 Flaveria ramosissima
ATATAGGTGTATATATATGTATATATATATATATATATATATATTAGACATATAGATACATATATATGTATATTATGTATATATATATATATATAGGATATATCTATAGATATGATATTTATCTACTATAGATATAGTATATTATAGATATCTAGAGATATATAGATATATATTTATAATCTATAGTATACATATCTATTATATGCATATATATATTATATATATATATATATGTATATATATTTATCTATATATACATATATATATACATATAGATAAATATATATGTATATATATTGTAAGGATTCCTTAAGTCTGATGCAAACCAAAACATCCAATGTCTCTCTGCAACATGCACTAAGTACTGAAGTAAGGAATGCTTCGGAAGTTTTACACAATACACTAGAAAATACTCTAAGTGTAAAATCTTCCGAAGCCAAGACCAATATCTTCCGAAGCCAAACGTGAAGTCTTCCGAAGCCTCAGAGACAAAGTCTTCCGAAGCTTCAACCTATGTAGACAGATTTCTTCCGAAGACTTTTAGTATACATGCTTTATCTGATGTACTGTTCCATAAGCTGGACACCTTTCCGCTGCATCTCTATAAAGTCACCAACTTACATGAGTTGGTGAAAGGTCCATGCTTTTGGTAACTGTACATTGAGGTCTTGAGTCTGTAACTTTCTACTTTATGTACTTTATCCTTTTTGTAATATATAAGGATGTGAGCTATGGCATGTCATAGTCACAAGGTCAAAAAGCAGATATGCCTTTTGATCCTACAATTGATTTTGTTAGTGTCTAGTCAATGTATCCAGCTGGCTTTCAAAGTATATCGGCTGTAAGTTGTAGTATAAGTATTCCAAGTTCTTGTATCTTTCTTTATGCTTTGTAACACTTGTAAAGAACTTGAGAAAGCAATATACTGCCTCCTTGAAACCCAACTCTCTTGTTCTGTCTCTTTACTTTACTTGTGTTCTTTGTATCAATATTGGTTAATCCAATTTACTGTTTGATCAAAGTTTATTTGTTCTCCTCATTGTGTTGTTGTGTTGTAATTTGTTCAAGCCCTTAACCGGTCCTGCAATTGGTATCAGAGCTTTTCAGGCTCTTGATATAAGATCTCACCATCTTAAGATCCCACACACACACAAAAAACTAAACTCTCCAAATGGCATCCATCTCAAAGACTGATATGGAGACTGGAACCATGAACAAATCCCCACTGATCACTCTTGATGACTTTGACACCTGGTGTATGAGAATGGAAGGTTTCATCAGGTCTTTAGACTCAAGAATGTGGGAATTTGTTGAGAATGGACCTTTCATACCCAGCACTCCTTCTGCTACTGGTGCTGGTATGATTCCAAAAGATGTGGCCAACTACTTTGATGAAGATAGGAAGAGAGTAGAGATTGATAGGAAGGCCATGACTGCTCTTCAGACTGCTCTCCCAAACTCTGTGTACAGAGGATTTAAGAAGTGCAAAACAACTAAACAGCTGTGGGATGCACTGAAGCTGATGTATGAAGGCTCCTCTGAAGCCAAGGAGAACAAGAAGCAGCAGTTTGAAAACTTCACCTTTAAAACAGGTGAAACCATGACTCAACAATACTTCAGGTATGTTGAGATAGTGGATACCCTAGTGGATGGAGGAGTTCCTCTTGAGAACATGGACATTGTAAGGAAGTTTATGTCCTCACTTCCTAGGCAATGGACACACTACTGTGTGGTGATCAAGAGGACTGAGAACCTCAAAACTCTTACTCTGACAGAGTTATATGGGATTCTCAGTGGATACCAGATGGAGATGAACATGCAAGGTTCATCTGGCAACTCCAACAATCAAATGGGTTCAGCCCTTCATGTGGTTGAACGGGATAGCGTAGAACCCCAACATCATCTCATATGCTACCCTGACAACTCACCAAAGGGTCCTTTCATCACCTTCCCAGAGACACCCAGGGAGAACTTCACTCAAGGAAGCCCATTCCAAGAGACAAGTTCTTCTCAAGCCTTTATGTCTACTGATGAAAGCTGTGGGAACTCTCTCTTCACTCTTGAAGACCTGGACTGTATCCATCCAGATGACCTGGAGTACATGGAAATAGTTCAGCAGATGGCTCTTCTCACTCACAGAGCCAAGAAGTTCTACAAGAGAACAGGAAGGAGGTTTCCAAGCAATGCAACCAGTGGAAAGTTTGGGCTGGATAAAAGCAAAGTCAAATGTTACAACTGTAACCTAATGGGCCACTTTGCTAGGGAGTGTAAGGCACCTAAAACAAATGGTGGTCAAACACAAACCAGACCAAACTACACTGACAAAGCCCCTCAGAATGAGAAGCCAAAGCAACATGCTGCTGTTCTTGTTGAAGAGGGAGTGTAAGGCCCCGTTCCCGGGACGCCTACAGTTGGTCTTTCATCGCACATAAATCATATAATTACATTGCTTTAAGAAAACATTGCAGCGGAAACTTTCAAAAATGACATCACGTTTCATTATAATTACTTTTGCCAAATAATACATCATTATCCGGTTACAAAATTCATGTTTGCATTACATCACAAAAGCTATATAATTGGATGCCATCCCAAAAGAGCCGAGTAGCCTCGCCGTGCCATCCTCAGCAATCATTTACCTGCCAACTAGAAAATGTAATAAAAGTCAGCGTTGCTGAGTGAGTTCTAGTTTTATAAAATAAATATACTTTACTTTCATTAAAAACCATTCCTTTATTATGCGATCATTCAACATACGTATACACAGATAATTTCATTATTATCTTTCATCTCATTCATTATCTTCCATTCTTTTCGTTCATTCTGTCTTTCGAGTCTTTTGCGACAACATGGTCGCTCACCTCAATGGCAATCTCAATGATTGCTCGCTATCCGAGTCTTTTGCACCCCTAAGGTTGCTCACCCCAATTGCCCATCACGATAGCAAGCTATCCGAGTCTTTTGCAACAACAAGGTTGCTCACCCCAAGGCAACATTACGATAGCACTTTACTCGAGTCTTTTGCAACGACAAGGTTGCTCACCTCATAGGCAATCTAAATGATTGCACTTCATCCGAGTCTTTTGCAACACAAAGTCGCTCACCCCAATATATATGCTTGCAAGCCTTTCTTTCGTTCATTCATCTTTCATTAATGCATGCATTCTTACTTCATGTTCCTCTTTCATTATCTTTCGCTTTACATTACATAATACTTCATTCATTCATTCATTCATTCATTAGCATGACATGTAAAGCCACAAGAAAGATAAGCATACATCATAATAAGGAACATTCATACACATTCATCATCATACCGGGCAACATCATACATTCATAATATGCATAAACATGCAACATCCTCATCATCATGCCCTACATGCTCTCTAAGGCCATAACCATCCTCTTACATGCTCATACGGGTTACCTTACGTCAACACTTACATCTGCACCTTTCCCCGAAGGCCAGAAGTCAAACTACACATTCCATCGAGTGCAACAGCCCTGTTCGGGCGTATGGACACTCTTCAGTCGCATGGCCTCCATGCGACTGAACATCATGCGACTGAACTCATGCGGATGAACATCTATGCGAATGAGCATCCAATCGTGCGTATGGACCTCGTGCGAATGGGATTACTGCGAATGGGCACCTATGCGCCTAACCTCATGCGAATGGACTCATGCGACTAAGCATCTATGCGACTGAACCCCAATCGTGCGAATGACCTTCAATCGCCCTCATTCGGCCGTATGGCCTTCATTCGGTCGCCTAGCCCTAGCTGATGCAGAATGGAGTTCATCCCGAACCCAATCTGCCATTTTCGGCCCCCAAGCTCATCCAAACCCATTCTAAGCCTAAATCAACCCTCCTGGACCTTAGGAATGCATACCTTAACACCATACAAGCACACCCAAGCTCGAAAACATATTCTAAACACATCATACACATCACACCCAAATGGGTCAAACACACACACACACAAAACGGGTTTTGCACATTTTCCAGCCCCAAAATCGGTTGAAAACTAGTAAAAGTGGGGTTCTAGAACTCACACAATCTAGCACAAAGACAAGAGCTTCGATTTGGCTTGCTACTCGACGGATTTGGACACCCGAATCACCCGAAACACCACTTTTCTCCCTTTTCTCCTTTTTCTCTCTCTCTTCTTTGTGAGCTGAAAATATGAGAAGTGTGGGGAGAGTGGGCTGCCCTCTCCCTACACATATCACCACCTTCCCCAACTTTTCTTCGTTGGCGAGTTTGGTCCCTCGACTTTGGACTTTATTTCTTTTCTTTCTTCACCGGCTTCAAAATAATAAATTTCCGGATGTTACAAGTCCACCTGCCTTAAATAGGTTTCGTCCCCGAAACCTGTTATTCTTCGAACAAACGTGGATAATGTTGTCTCATTTCTTCCTCAGTCTCCCACGTCGACTCGGATCCCTTCCTGTGCTTTCACTGTACACGCACTAGAGGAACCACTTTATTCCTTAGCCTTTTCTCCTTTCGGTCGATGATTGCCACTGGTTGCTCCACATAATTGAGCCGTTCATCTACTTCGATATCTTCCAATGGGACAATCATATCTTCATCTGCTAAGCACTTCCTTAGATGAGATACATGGAATGTCGGGTGAATTCCGCTTAACTCATCTGGCAACTCCAGTCTATAGGCCACCTCTCCTACTCGAGCAATGATTCGGAAAGGGCCTATATACCTTGGGCTCAACTTGCCCCGCTTTAGGAAGCGAATGATACCCTTCCAAGGTGAGACCTTCAACATAACCCGGTCACCCACCTGGAACTCAATCGGCCTGCGCCTTTTATCAGCATACGACTTCTGTCTGTTTTTGGCTGCCTTCATGAAGGCTTTGATCTTCTCAAGCTTCTCAGTCGTAGCCTCGATTACCTCGACGCTCCCCAATTCCTTCTGACCAATATCACCCCAACAAACGGGTGTTCTGCATCTCCTACCGTATAGCATCTCATATGGAGGCATGCCAATGCTGGCGTGATAACTGTTGTTATATGAGAATTCGGCTAACGGTAGGTGGTCATCCCAACTTCCACCAAAATCGATCACACATGCCCGAAGAATGTCTTCCAGCGTCTGAATGGTCCTTTCTGACTGACCATCAGTCTGGGGATGATAAGCCGTGCTAATATGTAACCTCGTCCCCATAGCATCGTGGAACTTCTTCCAGAATTTAGATGTAAACCGAGTGTCGCGATCCGACACAATAGACACCGGCAACCATGACGAGTCACAATCTCTTTGATGAACAGGTCAGCCAACCTCTCAGATGAATATGTCTCGCGAATCAGTAGGAAGTGAGCACTCTTCGTCAAACGATCAACTATCACCCATATGGCATCGTACCCTTTCGGGGTACGCGGCAGCTTTGTGATGAAATCCATGGTGATGTGCTCCCACTTCCATTCCGGTATATCCAAAGGTTGTATCTTCCCATACGGCTTTTGATGCTCGGCCTTCACCTGTAAGCAAGTAAGGCACTTACTCACATACTCCACCACATCGCGCTTCATACCCGGCCACCAATAATCTTTCTTCATATCATGGTACATCTTCGTGGCACCAGGATGAATGGAGTACCGAGTCTTGTGAGCTTCATCCATAATCTTCACCCGTAGATCCCCAAAACGAGGAATCCACACACGATCAAATCGAGTTCTAACACTGAGCGTGTTTTCACCCAATTCTCCAACCAGACCTCTCATTCTTTCAGAGTTAAGATGATCTTCTTTCAATGCCTCATCTTGAAACCCTTTAACCTGCTTCATCACATCAGAGGTCATGATCAGCTGATACGCTTTCACCCGAATCGGCTCGGGCCTCTCTTTTCGGCTAAGGGCATCAGCCACCACGTTGGCCTTGCCCGGATGGTAGTGGATCTCACAATCATAATCCTTTATAAGTTCCAACCACCGCCTCTGCCTCATGTTCAAATCCTTCTGCTCAAAGAAGTACTTCAGACTCTTGTGGTCAGTGAATATGGTGCACTTCGTCCCGTAGAGGTAGTGCCTCCAAATCTTTAAAGCAAAGACCACGGCTGCTAGCTCCAAGTCATGAGTAGGATAATTGACCTCATGAACCTTCAACTGTCGGGATGCATAGGCTATAACCTTTCCTCTCTGCATTAACACACACCCCAACCCTGAGTAAGAAGCATCGGAATAAACCACCAAATCTTCACTCCCATCGGGTAACGACAGAACAGGAGCTTGAGTCAATCTCGCCTTCAGTTCTTCAAACGCCTTCTCTTGAGCTTGACCCCATACGAACTTCACATCTTTTCGGGTCAACTTAGTCAGTGGAGAAGTAATCTTAGAGAAGTCTTGGATGAATCTTCTATAGTAGCCCGCAAACCCAAGAAGCTACGAATCTCGGATGGCGTCTTTGGTGACTTCCATTGCATAACCGCCTCCACTTTCGCCGGGTCCACCATTATCCCGTCGGGATTCACCACGTGACCCAAGAACTGAACTTCGCGCAACCAGAACGCGCACTTGGAGAATTTTGCATACAACTTCTCCCTTCTCAACGTCTCTAGAACCTCCCGAATGTGACCGGCATGCTCTGCTTCGCTCCTCGAGTAAATCAGGATATCATCACTAAACACAATCACTGATTTATCCAACATAGGCCGACACACACGGTTCATCAAATCCATAAAAGCAGCTGGCGCGTTGGTCAAGCCAAAGGACATGACAAGAAACTCGTAGTGACCATAGCGCGTACGGAAAGCTGTTTTAGGAATGTCTTGCTCCTTCACCTTCAACTGATGGTAACCAGATCGAAGATCTATCCTTGAAAACCAACTGGCACCCTGAAGCTAATCGAACAAATCATCTATCCTCGGTAAGGGGTATCGGTTCTTCACTGTCAACTTGTTTAGCTCGCGGTAGTCGATGCACATCCTCATACTACCGTCCTTCTTCTTTACAAACAGGACCGGAGCACCCCAGGGAGAGATACTCGGTCTAATGAACCCCTTATCAAGCAGTTCTTGCAACTGCTCCATCAATTCTTTCATCTCGGTCGGAGCCAACCGATACGGTGCCTTGGCGACTGGTTGGGCACCCGGTATCAGATCAATCTGAAACTCGATCTCTCTGTCAGGTGGCACTCCTAATAAGTCTTCCGGGAACACGTCTGGAAAGTCACACACAACTGGTACATCAGCTAGTTGTGGTGTTGGCGTATCCACATCCTTCACATAGGCCAAGTAGACACTACATCCACGCCTCATACACTTCCCCGCCACCGCCATCGAGATCACTTTCGGAATCGTAGTAACCCGATCACCATACACTGTCACTGAACTACCGTCAGGCGCCAACAACCGAATCATCTTTTGCGACACACAATGTTCGCCTCGAAGTCCGCTAACCAATCCATCCCAAGAACCAAATCAAAACCACCTAAGGCCATCACGAACGGTCTAACAGGAAACTTATGACCCTCGAGCTCCACATCACAATTCTCTATCATCTCAGAAATCTTGGTAGACTTACCTATGGCAGTTTCTACATCGAAGGGCGCATCAACACATCTACTACTAACAGGCAGCTTAGCACAGAAAGCAGCAGAAATAAAACTCTTACTAGCACCCGAATCAAATAACACAGAAGCTAAAGTTTGGTTCACCAGAAACGTACCGGACACGACATCAGGGTCCGTTCTAGCTTCCTCCTGTGTCATGGTGAATGCCCTGGCGCTCGCCCTCGGTCCATCACCTCCCGTCTTCTTTGCCCCTGAACTCTCAGCCCTCGGCTTCTTACAATCTTTGAGCACGTGACCCTCTTCACCACAGTTAAAGCATCGGACCGCACGACAGTCCTTTGCCATGTGCCCCGCCTTTCCACACCTGAAGCACAAGTTCGACCCAAACCTGCACTCCCCGCTATGCTCCCGTCCACATTTACCACACCTTCTCGATCCCGCACCTGACATAACCACACTGCGATCATCCACCCGTGCCTTCTTATTACCCATCGAGGCATTGCCCCGACCAAATCTCTTCCCCTGCCAGCCTCGTTCACCACCGCTCTTTCTGCCACCATCAGTCACCACCACCGCTCTTTCATCATACAATCTTCCCGCCAAATCTACCGCCAACCTAAACGTGCTCGGCCGGGCGACGATCATGTGCCTGCGAATATCCGCCGGCAAACCCTGTATATACCTCTTGATCTTTCGGGACAGAGGCGTCACTTGATCCGGCACCAGACGTGCCATCTCGTTGAACTTCGTGGTGTACTGTTGGTGTGTCATGGTTCCCGCCTCCAGTTGCAGAAACTCTCTTTCAACCTTATCCATTTCCCGGTGAGGACAAAACTCCTCGATCACCATCTTCTTCAGTTCGGGCCACCTCATTCTCCCGATTGCCCGATTACCCTCTGCTTGGACAATGTTGTCCCACCAGCATAGTGCCGAGTCCACAAAGGAGTGGGTGGCAAACTTTACTTTCTGATCTTCTCGGCACTCGCTGATGTCGAGAACAGCTTCCATTTCTCTCACCCATCGGTGAGCAGCAGCAGCATTGCCATTACCATCAAAAGTAGGGGGCTTGCATCTCATGAACACCCCGTAGTTACAGCCTCGTGCCACCTCTCGCACAGGCTCCTCTTCCTCTTCCTCCTCATTATCGGAGAAAATCGTTTCAGGCTCCGGTTGCTCCCCCGAGGCCCTATTTCTCTCCTTCCTCTCTCCCTCCTTCACAGCTTTGATGACTTCGGTCACCACAGACGGTAAGATCGTCTGCATGACCTGATGTACTTCCTCCACAACAGCCTCCTTTACCGAGGCCCTTAAGTTCGCACTCTCATCCCCAGCTTCTGGATGAGGAGTCTCAGGTTCTGCAGGAACCTCTTTCTCAGCTCTAGGCCTTCCTCTCTTAGGGCGTGGTTCAGCAACAGGGCCATCGCGGCCTCCACCCCTAGAAGCTCTAGAAGATCTACCACCAGCCATACTCTAACACACTGAAAGATTCAAACACCAACACGGTCATTCAAGGAAACAACTCAGTTTATGTCAAGTATAGTAAGTCCCTAATTACAGTGGCCAGTTGTGATTAGCCACTTACTTTACTCTTCATACCCCAAGCTTTACCTATCCTGACTACATCAGTATTCAAATCTACATACAACACATAACCACATACCATGCGCACATAAAACCGGTTAACTTTAAGAAAATACCTGATGGCACGCAGCTACTCAGTTTGGCATCCCATCCCCCATTCGTCCCATTCTCAGTTTAAGTTAAGGTTTATTTCGAAAATTTACCCATTTCACTTAAACTTTGGCTCTGATACCAACTTGTAAGGCCCCGTTCCCGGGACGCCTACAGTTGGTCTTTCATCGCACATAAATCATATAATTACATTGCTTTAAGAAAACATTGCAGCGGAAACTTTCAAAAATGACATCACGTTTCATTATAATTACTTTTGCCAAATAATACATCATTATCCGGTTACAAAATTCATGTTTGCATTACATCACAAAAGCTATATAATTGGATGCCATCCCAAAAGAGCCGAGTAGCCTCGCCGTGCCATCCTCAGCAATCATTTACCTGCCAACTAGAAAATGTAATAAAAGTCAGCGTTGCTGAGTGAGTTCTAGTTTTATAAAATAAATATACTTTACTTTCATTAAAAACCATTCCTTTATTATGCGATCATTCAACATACGTATACACAGATAATTTCATTATTATCTTTCATCTCATTCATTATCTTCCATTCTTTTCGTTCATTCTGTCTTCCGAGTCTTTTGCGACAACATGGTCGCTCACCTCAATGGCAATCTCAATGATTGCTCGCTATCCGAGTCTTTTGCACCCCTAAGGTTGCTCACCCCAATTGCCTATCACGATAGCAAGCTATCCGAGTCTTTTGCAACAACAAGGTTGCTCACCCCAAGGCAACATTACGATAGCACTTTACTCGAGTCTTTTGCAACGACGAGGTTGCTCACCTCATAGGCAATCTAAATGATTGCACTTCATCCGAGTCTTTTGCAACACAAAGTCGCTCACCCCAATATATATGCTGGCAAGCCTTTCTTTCGTTCATTCATCTTTCATTAATGCATGCATTCTTACTTCATGTTCCTCTTTCATTATCTTTTGCTTTACATTACATAATACTTCATTCATTCATTCATTCATTCATTAGCATGACATGTAAAGCCACAAGAAAGATAAGCATACATCATAATAAGGAACATTCATACACATTCATCATCATACCGGGCAACATCATACATTCATAATATGCATAAACATGCAACATCCTCATCATCATGCCCTACATGCTCTCTAAGGCCATAATCATCCTCTTACATGCTCATACGGGTTACCTTACGTCAACACTTACATCTGCACCTTTCCCCAAAGGCCAGAAGTCAAACTACACATTCCATCGAGTGCAACAGCCCTGTTCGGGCGTATGGACACTCTTCAGTCGCATGGCCTCCATGCGACTGAACATCATGCGACTGAACTCATGCGGATGAACATCTATGCGAATGAGCATCCAATCGTGCGTATGGACCTCGTGCGAATGGGATTACTGCGAATGGGCACCTATGCGACTAACCTCATGCGAATGGACTCATGCGACTAAGCATCTATGCGACTGAACCCCAATCGTGCGAATGACCTTCAATCGCCCTCATTCGGCCGTATGGCCTTCATTCGGTCGCCTAGCCCTAGCTGATGCAGAATGGAGTTCATCCCGAACCCAATCTGCCATTTTCGGCCCCCAAGCTCATCCAAACCCATTCTAAGCCTAAATCAACCCTCCTGGACCTTAGGAATGCATACCTTAACACCATACAAGCACACCCAAGCCCGAAAACATATTCTAAACACATCATACACATCACACCCAAATGGGTCAAACACACACACACACAAAAACGGGTTTTGCACATTTTCCAGCCCCAAAATCGGTTGAAAACTAGTAAAAGTGGGGTTCTAGAACTCACACAATCGAGCACAAAGACAAGAGCTTCGATTTGGCTTGCTACTCGACGGATTTGGACACCCGAATCACCCGAAACACCACTTTTCTCCCTTTTCTCCTCTTTCTCTCTTCTCTCTTCTTTGTGAGCTGAAAATATGAGAAGTGTGGGGAGAGTGGGCTGCCCTCTCCCTACACATATCACCACCTTCCCCAACTTTTCTTCGTTGGCGAGTTTGGTCCCTCGACTTTGGACTTTATTTCTTTTCTTTCTTCACCGGCTTCAAAATAATAAATTTCCGGGTGTTACAGGGAGGCTTTGACTGGAGCTTTCAGGTGGAAGATGCTTCTCCAAACCAAGCACTAATGGCAGACCATGATGAAGCCAAGGTATTGGAACATCTCTGTACTCCTGAATGCATTGCTAAAGTAAACAGATACAGGTCCTACAACTTAGAAATGAGATCTGATCTTGAGTCATTAAACATATTAAAATCTGATTTTAGAAAGTCTGAAAATGATTACAAGTTAAAGATAGAGGACTTGGAGAAAACCATTTCAATACTAAAACATGAACATACAGATTTTAGGACTCAAATCCAGGATCTCATAACAAAGTTGACTGAGTGCCAGGTTGAGCTTGTGATCAGCAAAGCCAAGGCAGAAAAGAGTGTTCTTGAAGAAGAGACCTTCAAGAACATGATATCCTCATCCCTGCACAACAAAGTGTGCTATCAAAATAGACAGGGACTGGGATCAAATGAGATAGCTCCTCCACACACAATCTTGTCTGTAAGATCTCCTAGGTGTGAAACTTGTGAAGATGAGCTTCCTCTCATAGATCCTATAAGTGAGGAGGATGAAGAAGAGATAGTGAAGAAGTCCTCTAAGAAGAGTGAAGAAGAGGATTCTTCCAAGGGCCACTATCCTTCTGAGGAGAAGAAATCTACTGTGATGACCAAGTCTAAGAGAAAGAACTTGATCAGGAAGAGCAAAAGAAAAGCAAAGAAGGCTCAAGAGATCAAGGCTACTTTTGATTCTAAGCAGAAACAAGTTTTTATCTCTGCAGGATTTAAAGTAGTAAAGACTGAAGACATTAACCAAGACTCCTCACCTAAGAGTTCTGGTTCTTGTTCAAATCATCTCAGTACAAAGAAGAAGACTGAGCTGCTGTGTACCACCGCTGCACAGCCTGGACC
Source organism: Flaveria ramosissima (assembly GCA_025215565.1). Classification (NCBI taxonomy): domain Eukaryota; kingdom Viridiplantae; phylum Streptophyta; class Magnoliopsida; order Asterales; family Asteraceae; genus Flaveria; species Flaveria ramosissima. The sequence goes on from CM046034.1 coordinate 28,492,507, forward strand.
ATCAAACTCCAAGAACAGTTCGCAGCCCAAAAGAACTGTCTCAGCATCTACCAAGATGAAGGTGGAGAAGGGATGTGACCAAAGCCAGTCTTGCTCTCATAAGGAGACTCTTTTGAAGAAGAAGATGTTATGTGTCATGTGTGAAAGTACCTCTCACATTGCTAAGGATTGCCCATACAATCCTAAAAGTACTATCCACATGACCAATACAAAGACTTCAAAGAGTTTCAAGAAGATCCAAGCTTCGGAAGGAAAGTCTGTTTCCTTCGGAAGCTCCAAATCAAAGAAGAAGGTAAATGGAAAATTACCTTCGGAAGAAAAATTGGTCTCGGAAGAAAGGAGTTCTTCCAAAGCACTGAAGTCTGCAGCAGTGACTGTAGAATCTTCCGAAGGTTCAGTCATCAAAACTTGTGAAGTCCCAAAAGCTTCTAAGGTTTTGAAGGTCAAGTCCAAGACTCCAAAGGTGTTGTGGAAGTCCAAGAAAGACTAAATGACTGAAGTTTCTCCATCAACAACAGTTGAAGATCCCCCTAGTACAACCATAGGATCTATTACTGTTGCATTAGCTTCTATTATACTTAGTGAGCCCAAGACAAGTAAAGCTTGGGTTTCCAAATGTAACTAATCATTTTCTTTGTGCAGGAACAGCTCAAGACGAGCAGGAATGTCTGGATAATTGACAGTGGCTGTTCCAGGCACATGACAGGCAATAGGTCTCTACTCCATAACTTTGAGAGAATTGATGGAGGACCAATTGCTTTTGGAGGAGATGAAGGTGGTTACATTTCAGGAAGGGGCAAGGTCACAAATGGTAAGCTCAGCATTGAAAAGGTAAACTTGGTTAAGGAGCTTGGGTACAATCTTCTGAGTGTATCCCAATTTTGTGATCAGAGTCATAACATGCTCTTTACTGAGCATGAGTGCATTGTTCTCAAGCCTGGAGTGGTCATTCCTCATGAGCATATCCTGCTCAGAGCCCCCAGGAAAGGGAACATGTACAAGATGGATTTGCAAGAAACATCTCCCTCTGGAGAAGTTTCATGCTTTCTATCTAAAGCAAATAGTGATGAGTCTTTCCTATGGCATAAAAGAATGTGCCATGTAAACTTTAAGAACATGAATAAATTAATTAAACATGATTTGGTAACTGGAATGCCAAAGAAAGAGTTTACAAGTGATGATCATTGTGTTGCATGCCTGAAAGGGAAGCAACATAAGGTATCTCACAAGCCTAAGGAAAGGAACTCCATCACTACTCCCCTACACTTGTTACATATGGATCTCTTTGGCTCTACCAGTGTAATGAGTCTAGGAAGGACCTCTTATTGTTTAGTGATCACAGATGATTTTACAAGATTCACTTGGGTTTTCTTTCTTAGAACTAAGGATGAAACCCCTGAGATTCTGAAGAATTTCATCTTAAAAGTTGAGAATCAAAGTGATCACAAGGTCAAAACCATAAGATGTGATCAAGGAACTGAATTCAAGAACCAAATCCTTGATACATTTTGTGATGAAAAAGGTATTACAAGACAATATAGTGCTCCCAGGACTCCTTAGCAAAACGGAGTTGCTGAGAGGAGAAACAGGACACTAACTGAAGCTGCAAGAACTATGTTGTCTGACTCCAAACTGCCCATCACCTTCTGGGCAGAGGCAGTAAATACTCCTTGCTATGTGCAAAACAGAGTTTTGGTAGTTAAGACACATGGTAAGACTCCTTATGAACTTTGGCACAAGAGGAAACCTTTCATTGGTTTTCTCAGGTCATTTGGATGTCCCTGCACCATCTTGAATACCAAGGATCAAATTGCCAAGTTTGCTGAGAAATCAGATGATGGACACTTCATTGGATACTCTTCCCAAGCTAAGGCTTATAGAGTATACAATCTCAGAACTAGAATTGTTGAGGAGTCAGCCAATGTGACTTTCAATGAACACACACCCTGTGTGGCTGGTTCTAGTCCTGATTGGCTATTTGATCTTGATTTGGTTACCAACTGTTTTAACAAATCCTGTGAGAATGTTTCAGGATCTGTAGAAAATCTAAATACAGGTGATCCTGATCCAAGATTTGAGCTAGGAAGACCCTCAACTCATACATCTTCAGCTCCAGTTGGAACTACTTCAGCAAATGAGGTCTCTATCAGCACTACAATGACAAATTCAGCTGATACATCTGGTATGCCTTCAAATTCCAGCTCAGAGGCTCCTCAACCAGATAAAGATACCTCAATTGTAGAAGACAACAATGGTGATGGTGAAAGTGATCAGGAATTCCTTGATGCTAATAACCACACCATAGATGACAACATCAATGATGTCACAAACTCATTGGATCAAGTTAATCTTGATAAGTGTGGTAATGTGGAGGGTGAATCATCTATGCCAGATCTAAATTTCTCAAATTTGGATCTTTCTCAGCAACTTGCTGTGATCCCTCAGCTAAGGATACACAAGTCTCACCCCACCACAAACATCATTGGAGATGTTGTCACAGGGGTAAGAACAAGAGGACAAACCCATGAACCAAATGTTTGTCTTCACTCTTGTTTCTTATCTCAGATAGAGCCAAAGAAAGTTGATGAAGCTCTAAAGGATAGAAGTTGGGTTGAAGCTATGTAACAAGAGCTGCTTCAATTCAAAAGGCAGAAAGTTGGGAACCTTTGTCCTCTTCCTCATGGGAAGACTACCATTGGAACCAAATGGGTTTTTAGGAATAAGAAGGATGATAGAGGAATTATCATCAAGAACAAGGCAAGACTAGTTGTTCAAGGATACACACAAGAAGAAGGGATTGACTACACTGATGTCTTTCCTCCTGTAGCAAGATTAGAAGCTGTTAGGATATTCCTGGCATTTGTTGCATCGAAGAACTTCAAGGTCTTTCAACTTGATGTAAAGTGTGATTTCTTATATGGAGTGATTGATGAATAGGTTTATGTCAAACAGCCACCTGGTTTTGTAGACCCTGATCATCCTGATTATGTCTGCAAGCTTGACAAAGCTCTTTATGGGCTGCATCAAGCGCCCAGGAAGTGGTATGAGACACTGTCTGAGTATCTTTGTAAACATGGATACAGGAGAGGTACTATAGATGGAACTCTCTTCATCAAAGGACAGGGAAATGACTTATTGCTAGTTCAAGTATATGTAGATGACATCATCTTTGGTTCAACTAATCCAAAGCTCTGCAAAGACTTTGAGAAGATGATGAAAGACAGATTTGAAATGAGTGCAATGGGAGAACTCAATTTCTTTCTGGGAATTCAAGTGAAGCAAGTTGAAGATGGCATCTTCATAAGTTAGTCAGAGTATGTTCAGGACATACTCAAGAGGTTCAACATGACTGATTGTAAGATTGCTAAGACACCCATAGCCAGAAACCACTCCTTGGACCTGATCTTGAGGGGGAGTGTGTAGATGAACATTTATACAGGGCTATGATTGGGTCTCTTATGTATCTTACAGCTAGTAGGCCTGATATCATGTTTGCTACATGTATTTGTGCAAGATATCAAGCCAACCCTAAGATGTCTCACTTAATCAATGTCAAAAGGATTCTAAGATACCTCAAAGGTGCTTCAACACTTGGTTTATGGTACCCAAAGAATCCTGAATTCAATCTGTATGCTTATATAGATAGTGATTATGGTGGTTGCAACATGACTGCAAAGTCTACATCTGGGGGATGTCAATTCCTTGGTGGAAGGGTTGTCTCATGGCAATGCAAGAAACAATCCTGTGTGTCTGCATCAACTGCTGAGGCTGAATACATTGCTGCTGCAAGCTGCTGTGCTCAAGTGCTTTGGATTCAAAATCAGATGCTGGACTATGGATTTAACTTCAAGAAGACTCCTATCCACATAGACAACAATAGTGCTATCTCTATCACTGAGAATCCTGTGCAGCACTCAAGGACCAAACACATCAACATCAGGTATCATTTAATAAGAGATAACTATGAAAAGGGATTAATTAAACTAGTCAAAATTCATACAGATGAACAATATGCTGATCTGTTTACAAAAGCTTTTGATGAACAGAGATTTAAATATCTAATATCAGCTATTGGGATGATTAACTTTGAGTAGACATTTTCTTAAAACTAATTCTAATTATTTCTTCTTAAAATATGTGTGTCCTAAGTTGTCTAGTTCATCACTTTCATAAGCTCATGTTTTCTTTGGATATAAAATTCTTTTTGAAGACTTTCCTTAGATTCTTGAAAATTTTCTGATACTTCGGAAGATAAAATTTTATCTTCGGAAGAAAATCATGTCTTCAAAATAAATAACTGTCTAAGAAATTTTACCTTCGGAAGAAGTCTAAATCTATCTTCCGATGCTTAAATTCTTATTTCAGACACTTATTTGTTTTTAAGGACTTTTTCCTTCCGAAGCAAAATTAACTCTCGGAAGCTTTGTTGTTCCTTATACAAAGCATTCAAGTGTTTATTTCTCTTCCGAAGCAAAATTATCAAGACTCTCAGGAAAATCTTCCGAAGCCATTTAGCTTCGGAAGCTTTTTCATTAAAACTTCCGAAGACAATTTACCTTCGGAAGCTTTTCGAATTCCAAGAAAACTACTTTTTCAGAGGTGGGACCGACTTTCGTTTCAAAGTTTATCCTCTTTCATTAACTTTGCTTCAAATCCCTTTTCACATAAATACCCAACGGTTCCCCCTCTTCCTCACTATCTTCCTCAATTCCACTATTCCTCAAACCTAATTCTCTAAACTGCCTTTGCTTTCTACCTTTCTTCACCCTTAAGCTTCTGAAATGGCCAACCTTAACCGCAGAAACAACCCAGATTTCTCCATGCAACTTCACAGGCAACACAATCAGGTTGCTCTGTTAAGCTCTGAGAAAGATGCAAGTTTCTCAGAGATTTGCCAATTCTTAACTCTATCCAACTACTCTACCTCCCTGACCATTGATCCTACTCTGTATGAAGATCATTTGCTTGAATTCTGGAAGACCTGCCAAGAGGTCATTATGGATGGGGAGAAGGCATTGTCTGCCACAGTGCAAGGAAGGAAAATCTTCATCACTCCAGCCATCATCAACCATCATTTGCAGCTGGATGATGAAGAAGGTGAGTTGTCCTTCCCAAAGGAAGCTGTTAATCATTCCTTTGAGCAGATGGGCTATGAGGGAGATTTCTCTGTAAAGACCTTCAGGAAAGGGAAGGTCTCATCCCAGTGGAAATACCTGCTCCATGTGGTTATCCACAGCTTGTCTAACAAGCATGGAGGGTGGGACCAGATTCCTGAGGATCTCTCCTTTATAGTGCATGGAATGGTTCAGGGGGTCAAGTTTAGGTACTCTCAATTTGTTTATACTAATTTACTTGAAAACTTGGACTCCTTAGAGTATTACATGTTTCCTAGATATGTTCAACACATTCTTAACTATGAACTGGGCTCACAGTTGAAGGAAACAAGTAATATTCTTAAATTGGGACAGATGAAGCCCGGCATCTTTAAAATCATGAAGAAGCCAACTGTAGACTTTTCAGGGGTAGAAACAGCCCTAGTCCCCAAAATGTTAGAGCTCATTGCTCAAGGTGACAACCTAGCAACACAAGCTAGTGTTGAACCCACACCTTCTTTTTCTTTACCACTTAAAAGACCACAAATAACCCTCACCTACCAAAGAAAATCCAAACGAACCCCTGCACAGGCTATTGAGTCTGTGCAGGTCCCTATATACTCAACCTTACAGGAGGAAGTGGACTCTAGAGCTCCCACTTCCCCTAAGGAGCAAACCACTCCCATTTCTTCACCTATCAGGGCTGAGGTTCCTCATGCTCACCCTGATGAGCTCACAAGCCCAACAGCCTTAAGCCTTCACTCTGAGTCTCAACACTCAAGTGAACAACCTTCAGGGGACAGTTACCATCCCCAGCTTTTAGATCTAAACCAACCAATTCCCAACCTATCCTTCTATACTGATGAAGACTTAGGATTCAGTGAGTACCATGAGTCTCTCTTCTCCTCCCCTACTCAAAGAGAGATGAGTACCTCTGATTCTCCTTAGTCTATCCCACATCAGTCACCTGTTACTGAGGTGGACACTTCTGAACATGTTCAGGATGTCCATATGGAAGAGGCTCTCACTTCTGAAAGTGATTACATCATTAATACCTCAACCATGGCAACTCAGCCCACTGGCATCTCAACTGAGATTGCTAGTAAGCAGAGGAAAACCAGCAGCCAAGAACCTCAAGCTGGTGGTGAGAGAGAGGACTTTGGTCCAATCATCTCATCCCCCAATGATTCTTCTGATATAGAAGAGGGGAATTTGAGACTAAAGGTGCAGAAACTGTCAAAAACATGCTCCTATTTAGTCTCTAAGGTTAGTCACCTTGAATCTCAGGTGACTACCTTACAAAACAGGGTCAACGATCAGCAACTTCAGATTTCATATCTAAAGGAAAAACTAGCTGGGAGACCTTTAAGGAGAGCTCAACCAGGAACACAAGAACCTGTGGAAGTGATTGACTTATCCTCCAGCTCACCTATGCAAGTGGGTGATGCTACCAAAAAGGGGGAGAAAGTTATTGCAGCCATAGAACCTGGGAGTTCTTCAGAGAGAATGGACATAGAGGACTCACCATCCTCACTTGCTGTTGTGCATTCTCAGCAACTTCCTCAAGTTCACATTAATGAGGACTCTATAGACTCTATCATCAGGAGTCTCTTTGAGGAAGGTATACCAAGGGCTGTGTCATCTTCACCACAAGGAACTTCAAACTACATCATAAGGTGGAGGTATGATGCTGACAGAAGAGCCCTTATCCTTTACAGAGTTCAAGGGCAACAAGAAGTTTTTGATTTTCAAAGCTTGAACTTCTATGAAAGATTGAATCTAGTCAACATGCCACTTGTCAATCCAAGCAACTCAAGACAAGCTGACAGATTGGCTCAAAGAATCCAAGATAGGATCCTTGCAGAGTTCACTCTAAGAAGGAGACTTAGGCAATCAGGCAATGTCATCGGTCAACTGGATGTTGAGGTGGACCCTAAGATTAGTTTCATAGGGGAAACCTTGACTGAAGACCCAGTGGCAGAACCTGAGACCCCTGTCTCATCATCAACAACTGCTGCAGAGGTTCATACTCCTTCTGAGACACCTGCTGGTGAAGGTGTTTCTCAGCCTCTCTCTGGCCAGAGCATGGAAGCTACACCAAGCAATGAAGGCCAAGCCTCTATCCACCCTAAGTCACAAAGGTCTGTGGGTGACAAAGGGAAAAGGATTATGACTCCTGAGGAAATTGAGGAGGAAGAGAGAGAGAGAGGAAAAGGAAGCTAAGGGGAGAAAGTTCCTCTGGGTGTTCAAGCTTTATGCAAGCTGCAATCAGGGCTTCCCCCAGACCAAATACTCAAGATGATGAGTTGAGGGCAGTCAGGATTACTTATTTATAGACCAGGAACTATGACATTGATGAAATCATCTCCCTCCCCTTAGAAGAATTGAATGAACTGGCTGACATGGAAGTGTCAAGAGAGATGAAAGAAAAAGAGGATGCAAGGCTACTTCTCCAATTCAAAGAGGAGAGGAGACAGAAAAGACTCTACAAGCATGCTCCCACTCTCTCTCCAGTTCAAGAAAGTCCTGTACAGGAAGATGTGGCTCCACAAGAACCTTAGGTGGACAAAGAAGAAGATAGGATCAAGATGATCAACTACCTGAGTGCCACAGGCTTCTATCAGGCAGATGCACTTCTTCCCCTGTCCTATGACTTCATTGAGTTTGAGTACTTGAAACAACTTGAACTTGAGCTAGTCAAAGAAAGAAAAACAACTAAAAGGAAGCTAAAGGAAAAAGCTGCAAAGTCAAGAGCCATCATCCAAAAGAGTGTGAAGAAGTCTGCTGATAGACAAAGGATGATGAGCTTCTTGAAGCTATATGGATTCTTCGGAAGGAGACTTGGCCCTATGTCTCTATCCACAATGGATGAGCATATAAGGGTGATCAAGCAGAAGATTAAGAGTGGTGAACTGATTGACTTGCACTCTCTTCCAAGTCAAGTCCCACCTGAAGTGGAGGTTAAGTTTGAACAACCTGAGACACCTCAACCCGGACCTCCAGCTGAGCCTCAGCAAGCTTCATCTTCTGATCCTAGGCAGGGTCAAACTCCCTCTCTTTCTTAACCTGTGAGGGAGGAACACCCAACTGAGAAAGACAAGGATGATCAACAAGGTGCTGCAGACCAGTCTTCTCAGTTAAAGTCATTCAAGAGGAAGAAGAGAATGGCTTCTAAACCAATGTCAAAGAAGAAGAAGCCTAAGTCATCTACCTCTACACCTCAGGCTGAGTCAGATTAACCTGAGGAAGTGCATGATGAGGCAGCCCAATCAACTCCAATGCAATTGGCTCCTCTAACAACTGAGACACCCATCTTGTCCTGGACTTACTCTACCAATCCAGAAAGATGGCATGTAATCAGAGATAAAGGTGTTGAGAATGTCTATACTTGGCAAGACATAATCAACTTACCTCTGCATGATCTCTTTGAGATGAGAAGATACTATGAAGATCTTGATGATCCTGACCATCTAATGAAGAAGGGTATGGTCATGATTGTACTGAAGACCACCAATATCTGAAGATCTTCTAAGTGTTTTGGTAGCATCAGCCTAGGGGGAGTTTGTAAGGATTCCTTAAGTCTGATGCAAACCAAAACATCCAATGTCTCTCTGCAACATGCACTAAGTACTGAAGTAAGGAATGCTTTGGAAGTTTTACACAATACACTAGAAAATACTCTAAGTGTAAAATCTTCCGAAGCCAAGACCAATATCTTCTGAAGCCAAACATGAAGTCTTCCGATGCCTCAGAGACAAAGTCTTCCGAAGCTTCAACCTATGAAGACAGATTTCTTCCGAAGACTTTTAGTATACATGCTTTATCTGATGTACTGTTCCATAAAGCTGGACACCTTTCCGCTGCATCTCTGTAAAGTCACCAACTTACATGAGTTGGTGAAAAGGTCCATGCTTTTGGTAACTGTACATTGAGGTCTTGAGTCTGTAACTTTCTACTTTATGTACTTTATCCTTTTTGTAATAGATAATGATGTGAGCTATGGCATGTCATAGTCACAAGGTCAAAAGGCAGATATGCCTTTTGATCCTACAATTGATTTTGTTAGTGTCTAGTCAATTGTATCCAGCTGGCTTTCAAAGTATAGCCGGCTGTAGGTTGTAGTATAAGTATTCCAAGTTCTTGTATCTTTCTTTATGCTTTGAAACACTTGTAAAAGAACTTTAGAAAGCAATATACTGTCTCCTTGAAACCCAACTCTCTTGTTCTGTCTCTTTACATTACTTGTGTTCTTTGTATAAATATTGGTTAATCCAGTTCACTGTTTGATCAAAGTTTAGTTGTTCTCCTCATTGTGTTGTTGTGTTGTAATTTGTTCAAGCCCTTAACCGGTCCTGCATATATATATATATATATATATATATATATATATATATATATATATATATATATATATATATAGATATATATCTATATATATATATATATCTATATATATCTATATTTATATATCTCTATCTCTCTATATCTATTTCTCTATCTATAGTATCTATATGTCTATATCTCTTTCTACATATACATATATACATATCTATACATCTATATATATCTATATCTCTCTCTCTCTATCTATCTCTATATCTCTATATCTCTCTCTCTATCTATCTCTCTCTCACTCTCCTTTCTCTCTGTCTCCCTCTCTCTGTCTCTCTCTCTCTCTCTCTCTCCCTCTCTCCCTCTCTCCCTCTCTCTCTCTCTCTGTCTCTCTCTCTCTATCTCCCTCTTCTCGTATCTATCTCCCTCTATCTCTCCCCCTCTGTCTCTCTCTATCTCTCTCTATCTCTCTCTCTCTCTCTCTCTCTCTCTCTCTCTCTCTATCTCTCTCTCTACCTCTCTCTCTCCCTCTCTCTCTCTCTCTCTCTCTCTCTCTCTCTCTCTCTCTCTCTCTCTCTCTCTCCCTCTCTCTCTCTCTCTCTCTCTCTCTCTCTCTCTCCTCTCTCTCTCTCTCTCTCTCTCTCTCTCTCTCTCTCTCTCTCTCTCTCTCTCTCTCTCTATCTCCCTCTCTCTCTCTCTCTCCCTCTCTCTCTCTCTCTCTCTCTCTCTCTATCTCTCTCTCTCTCTCTCCCTCTCTCTCTCTCTCTCTCTCTCTCTCTCTCTCTCTCTATCTCTATATGTTCACACATATATAAATACACATATTTATCTATACTATATATAAAGCAAATGAGTGGGGTATTTTAAGATCCCATAAAATTAAGAACACTAACTAAATTCAATAAGATACAACAACTTTTGAGGGTAAAATAGTATTTATAACATTATTTACGCATTAACCCTTAAATTAGTTATATAATAACCTTACACTTACTAACATTTGCATAAAATTTTATATTATCTACCCATAAACTAAAAAAACTTAATATGTTTTAACAATTCAGCTATATTTTTTAATCTGCCACATTTAAAACGTTTTGAGACTACAACTTAACCTCTGTTTATTTTTAAACATTTTGGTGGAAACTTTTTGCTGCAACGATCTGTATTCTGTGAGGTACTAAAAGTTAATGCGTATATACAAGTCGTCATGTAGAACTATTATATTTTGTGTTATAAATTATAGCTTAGAGAAAACATAATAAACTTTTGTAAAACTAATACAAAAATAACAAAATATAAAATGCACGTGTTAAATGTAAAATGTCTTAAGACCCCCTTCCCGAAACATTTACAGTTGGACAATCATCACACATAAATATAAAACACACATTAAAATTTACTAAAAACATCTCAGTGGAATACTTAATAAACCATTTCATATATTAATAATTGCTTTTGCAAAATAATACAACATTATTAATCATTACAAAAGACCATTTGTTGCATTGCAATACAAGAACATCATTGTTATATAAAATGGATGACATCCAAAACTTGCCAAGTAGATGCCCCGTGCCATTCTCAGCAACCATTACCTGCCAACTGGAAAATACATAAAAAGTCAGCGTTGCTAAGTGAGTTCTAGTTTTATAAATAAAATACTTTACGTTCGTTTAAAACCATTCTTTACTTTCGTTCGCGATCATACATCGCACGTACACATAGATAATCTTATTATTATCTTTATTAATCATTCGTCATCTTACGTCATTCGTTATAGTTCGTCATCATTCATCATTATCTTTCACTTTCATCTGGACCAATGCCAAGCGCTATACCCCACGTCATGCACTAGGATGGTACTGGGCTGAACTCTATAAATAGACTTCCATCATCATGCATAAGTGCTGGCACCAGTACCAGGCCAAGCGACAAGGGTCCCATACATCTGGTCAGTCACGAGGATTAGACCCCTATGTGCATCCTCATGGGTTAGCTAAACCGCACACAGTTGAGCTAACAACCCCTCAATGAGTTGTGAACCTCCTTTCATTTTCTTGCAAGACTTTACTTTCATTCTTTACGTTCCATTTTTCATTATCTTATTTCTTTCACTTCCCTAAGATAATACTTTACGTTCATTATCGGAATCACACCACGTAAAGCTACATAATAATAATTAATAAGGAACATAAAGAATAAACATACATAAACATACATATCATCATATAATAATCATAAATCACCCACCCACATACACATACACATGAACATACGTGTACACACCCAAATCTTATAAAAACGTTTAAATATGCGTTTCTAGCCCCAAACAAGTTTAAAACCTTTAAAATAGGGAATATAGAACTCATCTGGATGCAGTGAGTAGCTTCTCAATTAAGCTTTATAAGCTAGGATCACACTACGCAGCCTGCAGTTAAGTTAACGCTCAAAGGGGTTAATTTCTGCCTAATTTCGCTGCTAATTTTGCTGCCAGATAAGCAGATTCGCTGCGAGTTTCGCTTGCAGTTTTGCTGCCATCTTCGTTGCCAGTTTCGCTACCAGTTTCGCCCAACTTTCGTTGGAATTCCATCTCTGCAAAATTACCTGCGAAACTATAGTTTTGCACAAAGCTTCATAGTTTCGCATATCGAATACACAATTTCACTGGACGAGCAGACAGTTTCGCAGGACTAGCTAAAATGACGAACCAACCCGTTTTTAACCCAAAACTTCAACCTTTTTACTTCCAAATCCTTAGCTAATTATAAGCTATATATAAGCTTTTTACATGTTTTCTTACACAAAAACATGAGTTTTGTATGATTCTTTACCACTTTCAAAACCCCCAAAACCCTAGAATACGGGTATAATCTGAAGAGACATTTAGATGATGATTCTTACCTGGATTCTTGGTCTTTTCTTGTTATTTGGATGCCACATACGCAGAACTTCAATCCTTTGATCAATCAAGCCTCGAATCTTCATTTTTTCTTTGTTTTCTTTCTCTACACTCTCTCTCTAGAAAAATGGGTGTTGAGTTGCAAATGATAGTGGGTCTAGCTGATTCGTATATATATATATATATATATATATATATATATATATATATATATATATATATATATATATATATATATATATATATATATATATATATATATATATATATATATATATATGTTCACACATATATAAATACACATATTTATCTATACTATATATAAAGCAAATGAGTGGGGTATTTTAAGATCCCATAAAATTAAGAACACTAACTAAATTCAATAAGATACAACAACTTTTGAGGGTAAAATAGTATTTATAACATTATTTACGCATTAACCCTTAAATTAGTTATATAATAACCTTACACTTACTAACATTTGCATAAAATTTTATATTATCTACCCATAAACTAAAAAAACTTAATATGTTTTAACAATTCAGCTATATTTTTTAATCTGCCACATTTAAAACGTTTTGAGACTACAACTTAACCTCTGTTTATTTTTAAACATTTTGGTGGAAACTTTTTGCTGCAACGATCTGTATTCTGTGAGGTACTAAAAGTTAATGCGTATATACAAGTCGTCATGTAGAACTATTATATTTTGTGTTATAAATTATAGCTTAGAGAAAACATAATAAACTTTTGTAAAACTAATACAAAAATAACAAAATATAAAATGCACGTGTTAAATGTAAAATGTCTTAAGACCCCCTTCCCGAAACATTTACAGTTGGACAATCATCGCACATAAATATAAAACACACATTAAAATTTACTAAAAACATCACAGTGGAATACTTAATAAACCATTTCATATATTAATAATTGCTTTTGCAAAATAATACAACATTATTAATCATTACAAAAGACCATTTGTTGCATTGCAATACAAGAACATCATTGTTATATAAAATGGATGACATCCAAAACTTGCCAAGTAGATGCCCCGTGCCATTCTCAGCAACCATTACATGCCAACTGGAAAATACATAAAAAGTCAGCGTTGCTAAGTGAGTTCTAGTTTTATAAATAAAATACTTTACGTTCGTTTAAAACCATTCTTTACTTTCGTTCGCGATCATACATCGCACGTACACATAGATAATCTTATTATTATCTTTATTAATCATTCGTCATCTTACGTCATTCGTTATAGTTCGTCATCATTCATCATTATCTTTCACTTTCATCTGGACCAATGCCAAGCGCTATACCCCGCGTCATGCACTAGGATGGTACTGGGCTGAACTCTATAAATAGACTTCCATCATCATGCATAAGTGCTGGCACCAGTACCAGGCCAAGTGACAAGGGTCCCATACATCTGGTCAGTCACGAGGATTAGACCCCTATGTGCATCCTCATGGGTTAGCTAAACCGCACACAGTTGAGCTAACAACCCCTCAATGAGTTGTGAACCTCCTTTCATTTTCTTGCAAGACTTTACTTTCATTCTTTACGTTCCATTTTTCATTATCTTATTTCTTTCACTTCCCTAAGATAATACTTTACGTTCATTATCGGAATCACACCACGTAAAGCTACATAATAATAATTAATAAGGAACATAAAGAATAAACATACATAAACATACATATCATCATATAATAATCATAAATCACCCACCCACATACACATACACATGAACATACGTGTACACACCCAAATCTTATAAAAACTTTTAAATATGCGTTTCTAGCCCCAAACAAGTTTAAAACCTTTAAAATAGGGAATATAGAACTCATCTGGATGCAGTGAGTAGCTTCTCAATTAAGCTTTATAAGCTAGGATCACACTACGCAGCCTGCAGTTAAGTTAACGCTCAAAGGGGTTAATTTCTGCCTAATTTCGCTGCTAATTTTGCTTCCAGATAAGCAGATTCGCTGCGAGTTTCGCTGGCAGTTTTGCTGCCATCTTCGTTGGCAGTTTCGCTACCAGTTTCGCCCAACTTTCGTTGGAATTCCATCTCTGCAAAATTACCTGCGAAACTATAGTTTCGCACAAAGCTTCATAGTTTCGCATATCGAATACACAATTTCACTGGACGAGCAGACAGTTTCGCAGGACTGGCTGAAATGACGAACCAACCCGTTTTTAACCCAAAACTTCAACCTTTTTACTTCCAAATCCTTAGTTAATCATAAGCTATATATAAGCTTTTTACATGTTTTCTTACACAAAAACATGAGTTTTGTATGATTCTTTACCACTTTCAAAACCCCTAAAACCCTAGAATACGGGTATAATCTAAAGAGACATTTAGATGATGATTCTTACCTGGATTCTTGGTCTTTTCTTGTTATTTGGATGCCACATACGCAGAACTTCAATCCTTTGATCAATCAAGCCTCGAATCTTCATTTTTTCTTTGTTTTCTTTCTCTACACTCTCTCTCTAGAAAAATGGGTGTTGAGTTGCAAATGATAGTGGGTCTAGCTGATTCGTGTATATATATATATATATATATATATATATATATATATATATATATATATATATATATATATATATATATACATATATATATATATATATATATACATATATATATATATATATATATATATATATATATATATATATATATATATATATATATACATATATATATATATACATATATATATATATACATATATATATATATATATAGGGGAGGGTTCAAATGAGAACTCACTTTTTTGTGAGAACCCTAGGAACCAATCTCAACCACTAGTTTTCAATGGCAAAATGGTAATTAACAAATACATAATAAAAAAATTATAAAATGAAAAATAATATAAAAATAGAAAAAATAAAAACACAAAAATGTTCCCCTAGTTTCCCTCTTTCATAAAAAAAATTAAAAAAATTTATAAAAAATAAAAAAAATTCTCGTTTTTTTTACGAAATTCTATTTACACATGTGTAATACCGGATTTACACATATGTAAATCCAGCATTACACATGTGTATAACCAGATTTACACATGTGTAAACAAAGGATGAACGATTTTTTTTAAAAAGTATATCAATATGGTAGGCGTTGGAAAGATAAAAAAATACTAAATTTTATGGTGAAATTTTTTTAGAAAAATGATATCGTGAAAAAAAGTTATGAACGTTTTAAAAAAATGGGGAAAATGGCATGTGATTTGCATGTGATCAAGAATGAGTGGCTTATATTGGTTCCTAGAGTTCTCACAAAAAAAGTGAGTTCTCATTTGAACCCTCCCCTATATATATATATATATATATATATATATATATATATATATATATATATATATATATATATATATATATACATATATGTATATATATATACATATATGTATATATATATATACATATATGTATATATATATATGTATATATATATATATGTATATATATATATATATATGTATATATATATATATATATATATATATATATATATGTATATATATATATATATATATATGTATATATATATATATATATATATATATATATATATATATATATATATATATATATAAGTTGTTCACGGGACCTTAAACCCGCCTAACACGTAATCCGTATGGTTACCTTGGTCCATAACCATTTCCCTCTTATTTACATTAAATAACCCCAACTAAGCCATTATTATTAATTGACTCGTTTTGACTTTATTTGGGGCGATACAAGTTCACCCCCTTATTTAGGTTTTGTCCTCGAAAGCTGTTAGTCGTTGAATAATCAGGGATAAAGTTGCCTCATCTCCTCCTCAGCTTCCCAAGTGGACTTAGATCCCTTTCTATGCTTCCATTGTACTCACACCAAGGGAACCACTTTATTCCTTAGCCTCTTCTCTTTGCGATAAATGATCTCTACTGGTTGCTCCACATAATTGAGTCGTTCATCCACCTCGATATCCTCAAGTGGCACCACCATATCCTCGTCAGCTAAGCACTATCTCAGATGAGATACATGGAATGTTGGATGAATTCCTCTTAAATCGTGGGGCAACTCCAACCTATAGGCCACCTTTCCTACTCAAGCAATGATTCGAAACGGCCCTATATATCTCGGACTCAACATGTCACGATTTCTAAACCGAATGATACCCTTCCAAGGTGAGACTTTCTGCATAACTCTATCACCCACCTTGAACTCAATCGTTATACGTTTCTTGTCGGCGTACGAGTTTTGCCTATCCTTTGCTGCCTTCATAAAGGCCTTGATCTTTTTCAGCTTCTCAGTCATAGCCTCAATCACCTCAACGCTCCGTAACTCATTTTGACCAATATCACCCAAACAAGCGGGCGTTCTACATCTCCTACCGTATAGCATCTCATAAGGAGGCATACCAATGTTGGCATGATAGCTATTGTTATATGAGAACTCGGCTAACGGTAAATGGTCATCCCAACTTCCACCAAAATGAATGACACATGCCCGAAGCATATCTTCTAGCATCTGAATGGTCCTCTCCGATTGACCATCCGTTTGAGGATGATAAGCCGTGCTGATGTGCAACCTCGTCCCCATCGCATCGTGGAATACGTCTCGCTGATCGGTAAGAAGAACTTTGATGTAAATCGAGTGTCGCGATCAGACACGATAGACACCGGTACACCATGACGAGTTACAATCTCCTTGATGAATAAATCTGCTAATCTCTCGGATGAATATGTCTCGCTGATCGGTAAGAAGTGTGCACTCTTCGTCAAACAATCAACTATCACCCATATGGCATCATACCCTCTCGCGGTACGTGGTAACTTCGTGATAAAGTCCATGGTGATATGCTCCCACTTCCACTCGGGTATATCCAAAGGTTGGATCTTCGGTACGGCTTCTGATGCTTTGCCTTCATTTGCAAGCAAGTAAGGCACTTACTCACATACTCCGCTACGCCACGCTTCATACCCGACCACCAGCAATCTTTCTTCATATCTTGATACATTTTTGTAGCACTAGGATGAATGGATATCGAGTCTTATGAGCTCCATCCATGATCTTTCCACGTAGATCCCCATAACAAGGAATCCATATTCGTCCGAATCGGCTTGTAACACCGAGAGTGTTTTCACCCAACTCCACGACTAGACATCTCATCGTTTCAGAGTTAAGACGATCTTCCTTCAATGCCTCGTCTTGAAACTCATTGACCTGTGTCATCACATCAGAGTTCATAATCAGTTGATAAGCCATTACCCG
Source organism: Flaveria ramosissima (assembly GCA_025215565.1). NCBI lineage: Eukaryota > Viridiplantae > Streptophyta > Magnoliopsida > Asterales > Asteraceae > Flaveria > Flaveria ramosissima. Next base: position 28,510,108 of record CM046034.1, read on the forward strand.
AATTGGTTCAGGCCTCTCCTTTCGGCTAAAGGCATCCGCCACTACATTGGCCTTGCCCGGATGGTAACGGATCTCGCAATCATAATCCTTTATGATCTCCAACCATCGCCTCTGCCTCATATTCAAATCCTTCTGCTCGAAGAAGTACTTCAAGCTTTTGTGGTTAGTGAAGATGGTGCACTTCGTCCAGTACAGGTAGTGCCTCCAAAATCTTTAATGCGAAGACCACAACCGCTAACTCCAAGTCATGAGTAGGATAATTAACCTCATGAACCTTCAATTGTCGAGATGCATAAGCTATAAACCTTTCCTCGCTGTATTTACACGCAACCTAACCCCGAGTAAGAAGCATCTGAATTGACCACCAAGTCCTCGCTTCCTTCGGGTAGTGACAAGACAGGAGCTTGAGTCAACCTTGTCTTTAACTCCTCAAAAGCCTTATCCTGATCTTGACCCCATACAAACTTCACGTCCTTATGGGTCAACTTAGTCAACGAAGAAGATATCTTGGAGAAGTCTTGGATGAATCTTCTTTAATATCCCGCCAACCCCAAGAAACTACGGATCTCGGATGGCGTCTTTATAGACTTCCATTGCATCACCACCTCCACCTTTGCCGGATCCACCATAATCCCCTCGGGATTCACCACGTGACTAAAGAACTGAACCTCGCGCAATCAGAATGCGCACTTGGAGAATTTAGCATATAATCTCGTCTTCTAAGCGTCTATAACACTTCCCGAATATGACCTGCATGCTCCTCTTCGCTTCTCGAATAAATCAGGATATCATCAATGGACACAATCACCGATTTATCCAACATCCGCCGACACACCCGATTCATCAAGTCCATAAAAGCAACTGACGCATTTGTTAAACCAAAAGACATAACGAGGAACTCATAGTATCCATAATGCGTACGAAAAGCTGTTTTAGGAATATCTTGCTCCTTCACCTTCAACTGATGGTGACTAGATCGGAGATCTATCCTTGAGAACCAACTGGCACCTTGGAATTGATCAAATAAGTCATCAATCCTCGGTAATGGATACCGATTCTTCACCGTCAAATTGTTCAACTCACGGTAGTCGATGCACATCCTTATACTACCATTCTTCTCCTTCATAAACAAGACCAGAGCACCCTAGGGAGAGAAACTCGATCTAATGAACGCCTTATCAAGCAACTCTTGTAGTTGCTCCATCAATTCCTTTATCTTGGCAGAGCCAACCGATACGGTGCCTTAGCAATATGTTGGGCACTAGGTATTAGATCGATCTGGAACTCGATCTCACGGTCCGGTAGCACACCGGGTAGGTCTTCTGGAAATACGTCGGGAAAGTCACACACAACCGATACATCGGACAATTGTGGTGTTGACGTATCCACATCCTTCACGTAGGCCAGGTAGGCACTACATCCACGTCTCATGCACTTTCCCGCCACGGCCATCGAAATCACCTTGGGAATCATAGTGACTCGGTCACCGTAGATTGTCACCGAACTCCCGTCAGGCGCTGTCATTCTAATAATCTTCTTGCGGCACACATTGTTCGCCTGGTAGTCCGCTAACCAATCCATTAATAGGTCTACATCGAACCCGCCTAAGGTCATCACAAACAGTTTATAAGGAAACTTATGACCTTCTAGTTCTATGTCACAACCTTCTATTAGATCATAAATCCTGGTAGGCTTACCTATGGTCGTTTCTACATCGAAGGGCTCTTTAATACTCCTACTCCTAATGGGCAACTTAGCACAAAAGGCAGTAGAAATGAAACTCGGACTAGCGCAAGAATCAAATAACATAGAGGCAAGAGTTTGGTTTACTGGAAATGTACCTGACATAGCATCGGGATCCGTCCTAGCCTCCTCCCGGGTCATCGTGAATGCCCTGGCGCTCGCCTTCTACCCTTCATTCCCTGCCTTCTTCATCGCCCAGATCCTTCAACCCTCGGCTTCTTGCAGTCCCTACTCATGTGGCCCATTGACCACAGTTAAAACACCTCACCACCCCATAATTTTTGGCCACATGTCCTTCCTTTCCACACTTCAAACAGATGTTTGACCCCCATCTACACTCCCCAGCATGTTCCTTCCCGCACTTGCCACACCTCTTTGACCCCACACCAAGAGTGGCTACACGCCGGTCATCCACCCTAGCAACTTTATTGTTTGAAGGGGCACCACCCCATCGAAACTGTTTCCTATTCCAATTTGTGTCATCGACACCTTTCTTACTCACCTTAGCCACCACCACTTCTCGCTTGTCATACAGCCTCCCAGCCAGATCAACCGCCAAGCTAAACGTGCTCGGTCGGGCAATGATCATGTGCCTGCGGATATCTGCCTGCAAACCCTGAATGTATCTTTTAATCTTCCGTGACAGGGCGTCACCTGGTCTAGAACCACCCTTGCCATCTCATTGAATTTGGTGGTGTACTGTTGGTGCGTCATGGTTCCTGCCTCTAGCTACAGGAACTCCCTCTCAACTTTGTCGAGCTCCATGTGAGGACAGAACTCCTTGATCACCAACTTCTTCAGCTCGTTCCACCTCATCCTACTAATTTCCATGTTGCCCTCAGCCTATACAATATTGTCCTACCAACACAAAGCCGAGTCAATGAAGGAGTGGGTAGAAAAATTCACCATTTAGTCCTCCCTGCACTTGTTGATATCAAGTACAGTCTCCATCTCTCTCACCCACCGATGAGCAGCAGTAGCAGTGCCATTGCCATCAAAAGTAGACGGCTTGCGTCTCTGAAATGCCTTATAATTACAGCCTCGTGCTGTCTCTTGCACAGGCTCCTCCTCTTCCTCATCACTGTGGACAACCGTCTCAGTCTTTAGTTGTTCCCTTTCCCCCGCGGGCCTCCTCATTTCTTTCCTTTCCCTTTCCCTCACAGCTTTAATCACTTTAGTCACCACAGTCCGCAGGATCGTCTGCATGACCTGGTGAACCTCCTCCACCACATCCTCCTTCACGAGGCCCTTAGGTTAGCACTCTCATCACCACCCTCCAGATGAGGGGTCTCGGGCTTTTCATGGGCTATCTCTTCAGCCCTAGCCCTTCTTGTTGTCACCCGTGGTCCAACACCACGTCCACCATAGCCTCCGCATCACGAAACCTTTGAAGATCTACCACCAGCCGTCCTCTAAACACGCTATAAGATCCAAACACCAACACGGTCATTCAAGGTAATAGCTCAGTTTATGTCAATTATAGTAAGTCCCTAATTACACTGGCCAGTTGTGATTAGCCACTTACTTTACTCTTCATACCCCAAGCATTTCCAATCCTTACTACATCAGTATCTAAATCTACTAAGGGCAAACAAATCATATAATATGCGCACAATACCGGTTAACGTTATAGAAAATACCTGATGGCACGTAGCTTCTCGGACTGCCATCCTTCGATTTCGTCCAATTCTAAATTTAAGTTTAGGTTTTAGAAAATATTTACCCAATTCTCTGAAATGTTGGCTCCGATACCAACTTGTAAGGCCTCGTTCCCGGAACACTTACAGTTGGACAATATCGCACATAAACATAAAACATACATTTAAATTTACTAAAAACATCGCAACGGAATACGTAATAAACCATTTCATATATTAATAATTGCTTTTGCAAAATAATACAACATAATTAGCCATTACAAAATACCATTTTTTTACATTACAACACAAAACATCATTGTTATATAAAATGGATGCCATCCAAAACTTGCCAAGTAGCTGCCTCGTGCCATCCTCAGCAACCATTACCTGCCAACTGGAAAACACATAAAAAGTCAGCGTTGCGGAGTGAGTTTTAGTTTTATAAATAAAATATTTACGTTCTATTAAAACCATTCTTTACTTTCGTTCGCGATCATACATTGTACATACACATAGATAATCTTATTATTATACTTTTTCATCATTCGTCATAGTACTTTATTCGTTATCGTTCGTCATCATTCATCATTATCATTCACTTTCATCTAGACCAATGCCATGCGCTATACCCCGCGTCATGCATTAGGCTGGTACTGGGCCGAAGTCTATAAATATACTTCCATCATCATGACATGTGTTGGCACCAATACCGGGGCAAGCGACAAGGGTCTCATACATCTGGTCAATCACAAGGATTAGACACCTGTGTGCATCCTCACGGGTAAGTTATACTGCACACAGTTGAGCTAACAACCCCTCAATGAGTTGTGAACCTCCTTTCATTTGCTTGCAAGACTTTACATTCATTCTTTACGTTCATTCACTTCGCTAAGATAATACTTTATGTTCATTATCGCAATCACACCACGTAAAGCTACATAATAATTATTAATAAGGAACATAAAGAATTAACATACATATCATCATATAATCATCATACATCACCCACCCACATACACATACACATGAACATACGGGAACACACCCAAATCTTATAAAAACGTTTAAACATGTATTTCTAGCCCTAAACAAGTTTAAAACCTTTAAAAGAGGGGATCTAGAACTCACATGGATGCAGTGAGTAGCTTCTCAATTAAGCTTTCTATGCTAGGATCACACTATGTAGCTTGCATATAAGTTAACGCTCAAAGGGTTAATTTCTGCCTAATTTCGCTGCTAATTTCGCTGCTAGATAAGCAGATTCGCTGCTAGTTTCGCTACAATTTTTCGCTGCCATCTTTGCTGCAGTTTCGCCCAACTTTCGTTGGAATTCCATGTCTGCAAAATTACCTGCGAAACTATAGTTTCACAGAAAGCTTCATAGTTTCACAGATCGAACACACAATTTCGCTAGACGAGCAGACAGTTTCGCAGAACGGGCTGAAATGATGAACCAGTCCGTTGTTAACCCAAAACTTCAACCTTTTACATCCAAATCCTTAGTTAATCATCCATGAAGCTATATCTAAGCTTTTTACATGTTTCTTACATAAAAACATGAGTTTTGTATGATACTTTGCCACTTTTAAAACCCTCAAAACCCTAGAATCAGGGTGTAATCTAAAGAGACGTTTAGATGATGATTCTTACATGGATTCTTGGTCTTTTCTTGTTGTTTGGATGCCCACAAACGCAGATCTTCAATCCTTTGATTAATCGAGCCTCGAATCTTTACTTTTTCTCTGCTTTCTCTCTACACACTCTCCCTAGAAAGTTGGTTGTTGACTTGCAAATGAGAGTGACTCTAGCTGATTCGTATA